>CM074436.1:29274951-29552451 GCA_037101425.1 Elopichthys bambusa
GTACTATTTATGACTATAATAAAAAGTTGAATTCAAAAGTTTACTTACTAAATTAAATTATTCAAGCCTGGTCTCATCGTTAATATGTAGGTATTAATACGTAACTTTCAAAGACACAAAACATATATTTTTTGTACATGTAGAAAGGTGCTGAAACATACAATTTCGACATATTTATAGCACTAAAATGTAATAGTACTTACGTTTTCACAGCGAAAAAAAAATATTTACCAATCTTTCATGTCATAAAGATATGTATAATTTTACATTAGATAAATGTAAGATCCCTAAACCCCACCCCGAACCTAAACATACCTATTTTATACAGAATATTAAAAGAATAAATGTGTCGGAAAATTAAAATTTTAGAAAAAAAAATATAACATTAAAACTGTATTTTGAGCCGCTAATCCTACACCTAAACTTACCCATAACCATTTCTTAAAACTCTACTGTCTAAAACAATAACAGAGAAACAAGCGTATTCACAATAATTTATTTTTTGCAAAAATGTCAAAAGTGGTACCAAAAGTAGTTCAAATGATGATTAGTTGCAGTCGCAGAATTTAACTTATTAACCCATGAAAATATGAATCCAGCTTCTCTCCATGAAGACGCACACTCATTTCAAATGTCAATCCACTGAAACACGGCATGTCGCAATCTATGACGAAGCAGGTATATCGCTCGATATCAGTGCCGTAAACCATGCTGTAAAGCTTCTCGAGGGTGCAACTTTCAAATTTAAATCATAACAAACGCGGGCTTTGACCGTGACAGTCGCTGCTGAGAATGAAGATAAAGATGGGCTGAATTTGGATCTGTTCCTTACAAACATATTGATTCTAAAGATTTGGAATACAGCAAACAAATATAATTGATGTGATTTGTGAATTTATGTTGTGCTTTGGTGTATCTTATGGTTGTATTGTCAGTCGCTGAGAAATTGCCTGTGTCGCACAGCAAACAAACTAAATATTTCAAAATGGTTAAACAATTACAGAAGTTTTATTCATTTTAAGCTTTTAAAGTGTAGTCTTGTTTAACATTATGTAATCCTCCGAAACGAGTTTGCAGCACAAGTCATGAACAGAAATGTTATTTCATATTAAGTAGATGAGTAAACTGCATTCAATAAATTCAACTAAAAACATGTATTTGCACCGTTTTTATTATTATTATTTCTATTAATCAAAGACACAAAAATATTAAGCATCACAACTATTTTCAACATTGATAATAATAAGAGATGTTTCTTGGGGACCAAATGCGCATATTAGAATGATTTCTGAAGGATCATGTGACACTGAAGACTGCTAAAATTCAGCTTTGCCAACACACACACACAACCACACACACACACACACACAAAATAGAAAACACTTATTTTAAATTGCAATAATATTTCACAATATTACAGTTTTTACTGTATTTTTGATAAAAAAAATAAATAAACTTCTAACTTCTAACCAACCCCAAACTTTCGAATGGTAATGTTTGGGATTCTGAAACAGCTGTTTAACACATTTCATCAGAACTGCTTCTGAATACAACACAAATGTATAACGCCAGATTTGTAACATGCTCAGCCCAAAGGTTTTAAAAGAAATACTGTCATGTTAAGCACAAATTGTATATAGTACAGAAGTAATATACAAGTCTACCAAAAACTGAGCTTTGCATACACATGTCAGTGTTAAGATGCTTCTGTGGATGCCTGGAAATTGCATATGTTGACACGTAAACTGTCAAAGCATGCATATACTACAGTACATGCTGTGCACAAGCAATCCCCTATACGCTTCAAGAATTGACTGCCATATACTGTACAGTAGTAGTCTGACAGTTCAGAGTGCTGAGGGAACCCAAACTCTCCAGACTGCAGACATCACTCAGAGCAATTGTTTAAAGTTCAAACAATTTCTGCTCAAAAATTTCATAAATGTGGGAAATGTACAACTGATTCAGAAATGTTAAACTGAGCTCTACTTTGAAAATCGGTTTTAGTTTGAGAGCAGGCAAGATTTATGAGCTTCTCTCTGTGTCTGTCTCTAGGAGAATTTCTTAGATGTAGATTAAGAGTAGCTGTCAGCTAAACAGTTCCAAAGAAGTCAAAGTGGCTGCCGTAACAAGACACCGTCAGAATAGCTGTCGGTGCCAACACTCTCTCAAGGTCACAAAAACAAGCCATATGCCAAAAGCAATAATTGCACTCATCCACACAGAGTAAATATTAAGAAAAATCTGAAAGCTTTGTGTATCAGGATAACTAATCATTCCAATTTTTTTCAAAACATGTACTGTACATTGTAGGAACTTGAGATTGTTTCTATTTGCACTTTACAAAATGGATCCCCACTGAGAGAAACTGAACGAGAGAGAGAGAGAGAGAGAGAGAGAGAGAGAGAGAGAGTTTGCTAAAGCATATGTTCAGAAAAGTGTTGTGCACTAGAGGAGCATCCTGGAGTAAGCTATCCGTCAACAGAGAGCTGGGAGGGAGGACTTGACAGACACATTTATTAGGAATGTGATGACAGATGACACATAGCTCAAAGTAAAGGGATGTGTGTGGGGACTGCTAATTGCATAAGAACAGATAGTTAAGAGTATAAGTTCAACACGGTACATTCTCACACCTCCAGTATCATTCATCTAGTTCCTAAACAGGTGAAAGTCTATACCTCAGTTTTTTTTTCTCTTTACATGCTGTTATTCTTGTTTTATTTTTTTCATTCTCTATTTCTCTTTCTTTCTCTCCGTAGTTCTCAGTGGCAGAGCATTATGGGAGCTCAAGCACTCTATGGCATCTGAGAGGCGCGCCTCTGGGGGAGAGGTCTGACAAATGCTGGGTTTAGTTCCATGACTGGCCCCATGACTGCAGAATTACTCCACTAGGAGGTCCACTAGCTCAGCAAAACACCCTGTGACGTGACACGATTTCTTTCTTTCCTTCTTTCTCATCATGTAGAATGATAGTAAAGAAAAATAAAGTAGTCACTTAATATGTTAAGTTATATGTTTTTGTTCTATTTTCTAAGTATCTTGAAGCAAATGAAGAGAAAATGTAAAATAAAAATAATAAAAATATGTAGAATTAAAAAAAAAAGATATTTTATTTATATGTTATGCTATGTCCTCATAGGTGGACACCAGGACTAAAATGACATGAAATTTATAGGCAAAAACAATGGGATTTTTTTATTCTTTTTTTCCCACTAATCAATTTTTAGGTTTCAGGATTTTTTTTAATCAAACTTAGTTGAGAATCATCTTTAAACAATGTCATACAAAGGTATAGTGAATTGATTTGATATACCATTTTACTTTATGCAATATGTGAGTGAAATTTATTTCCCTATTCACTTGCTGTGTCTCCTAAAATGCCTGATAAACATGATTTAAGTCCTAGTGTCCTCTACAGTGGACATATATGAAATCATTGCCCTGTTTTGTAACAAAAAGTCATATTTTGATTAGAAACCCCATAACATTTTCCTGATATATTGATTTATAACAAACAATTTGAAAATTTGTCAGATTTAAATGATAATTACAAAATATTATCATATTTCCATAAGAGTGCTACATTTGATCATACAGTCATTTTTAAAAACCAAGAAGTTGTTATCCCTTATAAAACCTACAAACATTTGGTATCTCTGAAAAGCCCTGAATGTGCTCTTTAGAGGACATTTAGACTTAAAACTTTGGCATGTATTTGTCAGAGAAATTCACTAAATACGAGGACAGAGAGATGCAGGAGGTTAAATTAGTCCCTAATACTGTAACTACATTTAAATTAATATGCAACCCCCATATCAATTATGCTCAAAGATAGTCTGCCCATAATACTACTACTACTATTTCTAACAACAAAAACAAAAACAATAATAATAATAAAATCACCAACACTTCCCCTGAACTTGTGAAGAAGGCACTCTCCACTAGATTTCCAACCGCCCCCATTTTGCTTTATTTAACACTAGGTTGCTCCAGAGAGACTGTCCCTGTAATAAGTTTGCTTTAATTCACTTTGGATAAAAGTGTCTGCTAAATCTAAGCACCATAGTTGAACCATAGTACTTTTTTTTTTTTTCTTTTGTCACGAAACAGATGCTTTTATCCAAAGTGCTTAAAGTACACTCATTACAGAGACAGTTCCCTTGGAGCAACCTAAGTGTCTTGCTCAAAGGGCGCAATGGTGATAGTTCATGGATCGCCTGTTGCGGTGTTCAAACTAGTAACTTTTTGGTTACCAGCCCAGAGCCACTATGTCATTCCATTAATACAAAGAAAAAAAGTTAAGAAGAGAGTGTGTGAATCATCAGTTGTCCTCTGCGCAATGCGGAAGGAGATATAAGTGCTCAGGAGGCTAAAGGCAATGGAAGACTCTTTTGAGGTTAATCTCTACTGTATATATGAACTAGTCTAATCTGTTCTGCGGCACTATTGATGGATCTGATAGCGATGCTAATGCATTAGTCAGAGCGCTCACTGCAGGGCTGAAGTTGCATAGTTATTCTACACATGCCTGTGTATAGCATAAAGACCTAATTATGCATTTATGCAAAGCAGTATGGACATTACTCTCTTTCTTGTTTTTAATTTCTCTATCTATCTATCTGTCTGTCTGTCTGTCTGTCTGTCTGTCTGTCTGTCTGTCTGTCTGTCTGTCTGTCTGTCTGTCTGTCTGTCTGTCTGTCTGTCTGTCTGTCTGTCTGTCTGTCTGTCTGTCTGTCTGTCTGTCTGTCTGTCTGTCTGTCTGTCTGTCTGTCTGTCTGTCTGTCTGTCTGTCTGTCTGTCTGTCTGTCTGTCTGTCTGTCTGTCTGTCTGTCCAAAAAAGAGCAATTCGTAAATACATGCTAAACCTAAACAGTGCAAATGTAACACAACACAGACTAAGCAGCAAGGGCAATACGAAAATCAACCATGGTCCTCTGCAATGTTTGCGATCGTGAACAGGATCGCCATTATAGCTTGATTTACACTGGTCGGGGTGGTATATTCTCTTGCCAGGTAGACAGTAATAACTCAAAGCCGGCTGCCATAGACACTCGGATGTTTCCCCGGTGAGACTGATTTGATGAGATGGCGATGCCTCCATTCATTTGACTGAGGGGCCTGAAAAGCCCTGAGCGGATCACAGAGGTTCGCATCTCATATCTTCAGTGATTGTGCCATGAGAAAGAAATGCATTTACTCACATACGCACACACAAACCATGCCATAAGCAGCACATATATCTACCCAGATCCATACATGCAAATGTACGCAAAATATCACATTCCCCAGCGTGCCGTATGTGTTGTTTTGTGTTCTGCATGGTGAGTTGTGCACCGGTTAGCCTCAACCCCTCAATGCATCATCTTCCCGCAATAAACTAATAAAATCCTAATAAGTCATTTTGATTGAATCGAGCCATTTTTTTCCTGTTATGAAGCCTGTGGCTGCTGTTCTGCGGGGTCGGTAAACAACAGCAAAAACACAGCAGGCAACTGCTGCCCGTTGATCACTGCCTGAAATTAAAATACGTAATGAGAACATCCAACATATGTGCATGGATTTTACATCGGATACATCAACAGCTTGGTCTGCAATTTGCTTGGAATCCTCCTTGATCCCTCTGCAAGTTTTTTTCGGGATCTCAAACCCCATTAAAGTGATTAAAATGTAATTTGTTTTGCGATGAGATTCTAGTGACATGTTGCTAAGGTGAGAGGTGGTTTATCAGATGCAAGAGCATATGGAGCCCACCAGCAGTGGAGGAACAGGAAGTGATTGGTCTGAATTACAAGGAGATGAGTGAGCTGGGGTAAATCAGGGCTATCAAACACTTTTCATTTCCTTTAAACCACTTTTACTGTACCATAAAACCTCCATGTATCCATGAGGGAAACATCTTGCCCTGCCTCAGACCATGATAGATAATTAAATAAATGTCTTAAGAGGATTAAAAATGCTTGGCCTGGCAAATCTGTAAACAACCAGCTCCCTCAACCGACACGTTACTACAATACATGTGTCAGGGAAAGTTTACAGCTTTCCAAATATTGGTCCAGCGAAGCGGGTGACAGAAGATGCGGGAACACGACGGCCGCAGGGTTCAGCGAGAGGGGGAAGGAGCGTAGAGGAGTAGAAATGAGGAAGGTGATGTACGACTGCTGAGTCTGAAAAAGCGGCCCTCGAATTTATAGTCTTGGTGAAGGGGGTGGGAGTGGGAAGATTTTAAAAGATGTTTTCCAATTATAAAGGATTGTACAAACCGGGTGGAGGGTAAACGGTGAACGTTCATGTGCTACCTCCAGCTGTGTCTGTGTGTGTGTGTGTGTGCACTGTTTTTTAACCTCTGCGCCGGTTGATTTATACACCCACTAACACACTCCTGAACTCCAAGTGTGTAATTAAAGCAGGCCGCTCAAAACGAACATCCATTCCACATTAGTTGCTCTCTCTATGGATTTACTGCGATGTGGGGTGAAGAGGGTCTTCTCTCAGAGGGGGCAGGCCAACGAGGTCTATAATACCTGGAGAAAGCTATCTGTTGGCATTAATATTCATCCTGGACCACCTGGAAGTGTGAGATTTGAAATCTGCCATCCTTGCTCATGGCCTCACAGAACTTTTTAAAGCAATCACTTGAAAATGTCTTGTGACTAAGGGTATTTTCAAACCTGTAGATTGTATGCTTTGTACCGAAACAGGGAGTTAAACTGTTACAATGTTGCATTTTAAGATGGAGGGGTGTTCTTTAGTTTTCAACTGGGATACCTAATGTGCTCATCAATAGATTCAGGCTTATCAATAGATTCAGACACTGCTGGTTTTCCTCATTATGAATTATGATACAGATTGGTTCATTGGTCCGTTGGGTCAGATAGCTTTTTCATCACAACCGAACGGCTTCAGAGTACATTTTCAATCAGGCTAAGACACTCCTTTCAGGCAATCTTGGACCAGTTGTTTTGGTGTGGATCCGGACATGAATACCGTGTTTTTATATGCCTAAACTAATCAAAGAAATGTCTCAAAGACAGCAGACGGAAAAATCGAAGTCACTTTGAAATGTGTAAGAGCCCTATAAAAAAAAAAAAAAAAAAAAAAGAATCGGGCACTGTCGGGCACAACGTACTATAACAGAATCGTGCAAAAATGTTATTTTCTCAGAGTACAAAACAAGTTTTGAATGTTCAAACAACAATCTCAGAAAAGTGGAAAAAATACAATCTCGTAGACAATATGGTGAAGTCTCACAAACGAGAGGGTAACTATGTTGATTGTATGTTCCCTGACAGCTGACATCTTGATGTTTAGAATGTAGGATCAAATTTTCCTTTCTGAAATATGTTATATGGTAAGTTTATGAAAGGAATATTTCACCCAAAATGAAGATTCTGTCACCATTTACACCCTCATGCCATTCCAAACCTAGGATGTGACTTTCCTTCTTCCGTGGAACACAAAAGATGATGATTATTATTTTTTATGGTAAACAATATCCTACCTGCTGTTTTCCATAAAAAGTAGTAAATTAGGTGGGTGCTATCAAACTTCAGAATGATAAAAAGCACCATAAAAGTATCAAATAAGTATGTAAAGTCTTCAAAAAACATACAACAACTGTGTAAGGAAAAGAGCCATTTATTGAAAATCTTGCCCTAACTGGGCTGACAGGAGCGCCTATGTTTCTCTTAATCAGTGAAATAACTTTATCTAGCCTTGTTCTTTACACTGATGAGCTGACAGAATACTTAAATTTCTTGACGTAAGTGTCAGGTAATAGTATCATATAATAGCGTAATGTTCATTCTCTATTAAGTTTACAGCAAAAACTCTATTTGACTGATAATTATATTTCAGTCTGATGAGAATGCCCCTCTGTCTAATGCCTTAAAGTTTTATTTCTAGGCTGTGTTTTTGGTTTAGACCAGTGCTGACCCATTTGACACTTTCTTCTATTGTCATGGTGATAGAGAGAAAATGCATCAAAAGAGCTTTTAAGCTCTGCTGATTGCTAAAGTCAAGAGCGTGGACCTCAGCTTCTTAAGTTAGAGACATACTGCTGTTTGATGCTCTTATACACGACAGTCAGATGTTCAGAAATGTGAGGTGTTATTTAAGCCTAAACCATTCTCAAAAGACTTTTCCTCTTGAAAGCTTAGTAAGAATACAACAGATAGCTCTGTGCTGTGCATTACAATTACTTTTGTCTGTTTTTATTTAAAGGTTTAAAAACATCTTTAGGCATATTCATGTTTATAATATTTATATATATATAATATAAATATATAATATAGTGCACAAGTCGTATATACAACAGTTATGATACTTTTATGTGCTGTTTGGAGCTTGACAGGTACAATCACCATCCTCTCATCCCTTATTTATCTCATTTTGTGTTCCATGAAACACAATATATCATGTGGGGGAAAAAGAAAAGAAATACAATTTCATGTGTTCTGTGAAAAAAGACATGACAGACAGACAGAGATAGATAGACAGACAGAGATAGATAGACATGACAAGAAAGAAAGAAAGAAAGAAAGAAAGAAAGAAAGAAAGAAAGAAAAAGAAAGAAAGAAAGAACTGCTGTAAACCTTTAATGAGTCTCTTCCTTTCAGTGGAGTATTTTTCTAGAAAGACAGAAGACTGACTCACCTGTCTGCGAAGATCACGGGTCTTCTTGGTCATCTTGTCAATAGCTGAATTCAGCGGGTCTCCTTTTTCTTTTCTTCCGGTCTGCAATAAAAGTGGAAAATGGTGGAAAAATATAGTGTTACTTGTATAATATTGCCATTTCATGCCCTACAAGTTCACACCAAAAGAACACAAAAGAGTAACAAACAAATCAAGAGAGATAGGAAGTGTTAAGTTAAAAATAGTGTTGTCAGCTTTGAGTAGGGTTTGGCGAAGGTTTTTAGAAACCTCTTGAAACCTGAGGCCTTTAAGTGCCTCTAAATGTAGACACAGCAGGGATGGAATAAAGCAAGTGCCTCATAAAGCAACAATAGAGAATGGACACGACCAAAGATAAAAAAGACAGAGCACAGTAGCAGATTTTGCAGACAGACTGTCATGAAAGAATCCTCTATGCTACATTTCTCCTCTGCAAAAATGGCTGGCCACAGGCAAGTCCTAAAACGACAGGGATTAAACCTTTATAGCCTTTTAAAAGCCACATCGTGGGGTGCAGAGAACTCCATCTGATGAAGCCGAGAGGACACTATAGCCTGGAGCCATTTGAAAATTGCACACAACTCTGAATGCTGCACAACTTGCATGTTCGTTCACCAGTACTCTATATAATGAATTGAAGCTTAACATAAAACAAACTCCAGCTCGGAGGTATACCGAGGTGAGTGTCTACAATAGAGGAAATTCTCGATTATATTCCGGGTATAAATCAGTTGTGTTTTTGTCTCTCCAAACCTCTTATTCAATCATTTGACAGTTTAACTTCAGAGGGGAAATGAACAAATTTGAATAGGGTCATGCTTTCTGAATCATCAATTCACAGGTGCTGAACAACACTAAACTCCCTTGATGACACACTGAATGTGTGGTGTAATAAGTTCTGATTTAGAGAAAGACAGTTTCAAATTGCCCAGAAAGTACATTCGCTGACTAATCTGATTAGCTGGCTTTAAGCAACTTCCTGAAATAAAGGCACAAATATTTCTCTATCAGTTCACCTGAAAGTTACCAGGTTGATTCAATGAGCACTTTAGAGAAAGAGTAAATAACTGAATTTTCTCATATAGGTTAGTGGCTTCAAATTATTTGAGGTGCTTAACAGCAAGTAAACAAGCAGAACTGCATATTTCCACTTTGTTTGTGAGTAATGTCTGGGAAATAAACCGTATGTCTTTGTTTGGGTGAACAATAATCACAAGGTCTAGACATTCCCCACATTTTTCAATGTTTTATGTACAACTGATGTGCTATTATTCATTTCAGATAAGCCCCGCCCCTAGTGGCCACACAAAAGTTCCCTTTATATGTTGG
This sequence comes from Elopichthys bambusa, assembly GCA_037101425.1. Taxonomy (NCBI): domain Eukaryota; kingdom Metazoa; phylum Chordata; class Actinopteri; order Cypriniformes; family Xenocyprididae; genus Elopichthys; species Elopichthys bambusa. Next base: position 29,284,954 of record CM074436.1, read on the forward strand.
TCAGACTATCTCTTCTCTAAATAGGTGATTCTTAGCCAGAATACGCTGCAATGTGGACTAGACTTGATGCCATAAGGGAAAAGTCTGTCTACGCATGACTAGTTTAGTAGTGTCATGCACCATATAATCTGAATGCCTCTGTTTGCTTCCTGTCTGATTGTTCCAGTGGCTGTTGCCCTCAAAAATGGATTCTCTTTCTCCTGTCAGAGTGAGCTGGTGAAATGTGCTCGGGTTGAAATGAGGACGGTTCCTCTTGTTAGCGAGTAATTAAAGATTTTGCAGCGGTGGCGGCCATCTCCCCTAGGTCCGATCTGCCAGACAGCTCACAGCTGGCTCCTGTATGTCAGTGTCAGAGGAAACTCTCACCGTAGATGACAACACACGTCCCATCTCTCTCTCTCTCTCTCTCTCTCTCTCTCTCTCAGCAGCAAGACTGCAGGCTGTGGCTCCGTGCAAACACAAACAGTACCCTATTAAATATGGACAGCAGGACTGAAACAGCTAAATGCCTGCAATGATTTGCTACAAAAGGATACAATGGTCAGAGTATGAGAGGAAAAGATGATGGTGCAATGCAGGCCATTTGTAAAGAGGCCATTTGTAATCTATTTAAAGTGTTTTATTAGGAACACTGCCCCAAAATAAAAATCATCACTCAGAATCTAATTCTTTTCCTGTGGAGTTACACCTTTTCAATGAAAATGCATGATAATATACGTATTAGCCTAAAGGTAATACATAAAATTCCACATATGTGTAACTGAGATAATGTCTTCATCAACAGTGAAATTAACCATCACAAAGAAAATCCAAAACCAAGACAACTTTGAATAAACAAGCTGAATGTGACATTAGATTTTTACAATGGTGAAAGGTCAGAATATGTCTAATGTCTGAATGGACATTATTTTAGATACATAATGCAAATCCATGTGCAAAGGTTTTTGTCAGGTATGAATTGATATTCAAAGCAGACTGTTAATTAGGCTATCTGCTTTCATTTGGGAGATGACCCTCAGAATGAATACTGAATACTGAAGCCGTCATAACCTTTACTGGAGCTGCCATTTCAAATGGTATCCTTAAAAGCAGCATATGTTTTTTTTTTTTTTTTTTGTGGCACGATGGAGTGTAATTAGGGGGCCAAGCACTAACCCCCCTCTACCGTTCAGCAAAGAAAGAGAGAGTAAGACAGCTCTGGACACATTTGAAATCAAACTTTCCTAACACATTGCAGCATAAAGCTCTTAAAACACAAGAGCAGAGCCCTGAATCAGTTCCGTCTGAAACTCACAAACGTCAAACAAACATCAATTTCAAACCAAGGCACTCATATTGCAAAAAAAAAAAAAAAAAAAAAAGGAAAAAAAAAAGAAAAAAAATATGGTATACCTTTACAAACCAGCCATTGCTTTGAGCTAAATTAGTTGAGATGTCTTTATTTTATTTCATTTTATTCATTTTTTACCTTTAGCACTTTGTTTTTATTTTGTTGGTGTTTATTTAATATTCATATTATTTTCTCTGCTTGTATTGAATGTACTGATGCTTTGACAATACTGAATGAGAAACAATCATGCAAAAAAATGTTTTGAAATTGAAATTGGAAGAGAGTGAGATCAAAAGAGAGCTAATTCAAAGAAAATTTCAACATGGATATCTGATTCAAAAATGGGGATATATTAATTAACAAATTAATTACCTTTTCCATCATTGTACTGAATGGAATCTTTCATCAATGCTGACTAAAGGCGAGGCATCTGACCAGAGAATTGCAAATCAGAGGCAACAGTTGAAACAGCAGAAACAGTTGTATTCAGCCTGAGTGTTATGAGATTGCTCAAAATTAATGACCATGTTGCCAAGCAACCATCCTCCAGTTCCGTCTAGATGTTATTAATACACAGGCAGTGCAAGCTGGCTCACGTTAAATTGGCTAGTTCAATCAATATTCTTAAACTGGATGAAGAGGCAAGCAAATCTCCACGGAATTCAGAATCAGCAAACCCAACAGAACAAGAAGCTATCTAAAAACATTTCCCTTTGTTCGACAAGTGCACCATGACAAGGCAATCATCTGTATGTGACTCTAACACAAGGGTGTCTCACAAATACGGCCTTCAGGAAAAAAAGTTGACTGGGTCTGCAACTAGGGTGACCACCATCAAACAAATCAAATGTGGGACGATTACTAAATTTGTGTGGGACAATGTGGGACATGTTAACAACACTAAAACATAACCTTAAGCTGAATCTAACTTAATAAAAACATTTGTATTCTGCCTTTCAGCTGATAAAGATACTTTGTTCTTTAGTCCCTTCCAGAAAACACCATTACATCACAATGTAACATAACATGTCTTTATTTTACATGACATTTAAATTCAACATCACTGAGCCCAAAGACAGCAGGCATCATGCAGATAACTATTTTTGAATAAGGTGACCAGATTTCTGAAACGGAAACTGGGGACCATTCCTATTTTAGTGGTCAACATATTACCAAAATCTAATTTGTTATTATCTATTTATTAAAAAACAGGGACAATACATTTTTTAATCTTTTTGTTTTTAATTGTTGTGGGTTCCTTATAGGCTATTATTAGATTAATAATTATGATTTAGTTTTATTATTAGGATTTTTGCTCTGGTTTAAATTCACCAAGAAAAAAAAAAAAACTTTTACATTATTAATAGTAATCACTGTAAAAGCAGTTCAAAACAATATGCCTGTTATAACATGACTTTACAAAAGCACATTACATTACAAAAATATAACAACAAATATAAGATAAATATAAAACAGCATTTAACAATTTTTTTTTTTTTTTAACATTACTGAATTTAATATTTTAACTTTCACAAGCTGTTTTTAGCTACTGTATCCACAAGTTTCCTACGCCCCATGAGGCCTTGCTGTCAAAAGTGGGAGCGTCTTCTGGTTCGTAGTAAACATGCTGGACGTGACACTCTGTTCATTTAACAGTTGAGTCATTCAAGATTTAGCGATACAAACTTTCAAACGTTTGACCTTTACTTAAAGACTTAAGATTCCAACATCAATATTTGAACATTGTTTTACAGTAAAAAAAAAAAAAAAAAAATGTTACAGTAGCAGTAATTTATTAATTTATGTCAGGAGTGCACATCAATCATGCTAAATCTAACTGATATTTATACTGACATAAAAAGAAAACACCTGAAAATACCTATTCAGTTGCACCTGCTTCCATTTATTTATGATCACAAGAATGCACAAAACAACGATTATATACATATATGAGTTGTCTATGTTCCTCTAGCAGTTTCTGGTATTTTCCATAAACGTGTGTATTTATTATCGCAATGGTTAGCATAAGTAGCCATCGCATTTATGACAGTGGAAACGCGCGAAGGCACATCAGAAGGCTTGGGTGCTAGCATCAGTGACAGATGAAGTACAGACAGCAGGTTGTTCATGTATTGCAGGACACTCTTGTAGTCATGCAGCAGCACTTTTGTGGAAAGTCAGTAAAGAACAATTAAGGGCATGAAAATTGTTTATTGTATTGTGATATTGATATTGATTAACTAATAAATGTACTAAACTGAAATGCCCCTGCTCCGTAACAACATTTTTCATGGTTTGCAACTTTACAAAGTAAACAATGATCCGAAAAACACTTAGCCTCTTCGCTAATTAACACACAAAATACCACTGGTATGCTACTTTTTTACAGTAGTTCCCCCGTAAACAGGTGGATACAGAAATTACAACTGTTTTAACTTTTAACTATTTTTAACTATTATTTTGCACTTTAGACTCATTTTAAGCACAAAGTACGTGTATTATTTTATTTTTTATTTATTCATATCTGAATGTACCTTACCCTAGTTAAGACTGTGGAAATTGCTGCGTTGTGACTGCGGAACTTTTGTGGACGTTTAAAATTGTGCAAAACAATCTTGCACCCTGTTGAGGCCCTGTTATAAAACATACGAAAACTATCACTTTAATTTAACATGAATAGTGAGTATGTTACTACCCCTCTGATGGTGAACATGATCACTACACAATTTTTCCAGCAGCTCCTCCGGCTTTTTGCAATGTATATGCGGGTTGTTTTGAACAAGCTATAAAACGGGGACATTTCCAGGGAAAGAACACCAAAAAACGGGGACGTCTGGTCACCCTATTTTTAAAACAGTTCTGACCAAGTCCAACTTGCGTACAAGAGAAAGTTCTCCTAGAACATGAATTCGGCAGCGAAAAAATCTTGAAAAAATGTCTTGGTTTATAAAATGCAAAAAAGATTGAAGAATAAAAATGGGTTACACTGTATTTCTATAGTCGGCTTTAGACATTCTACTAATTATAAGTAGCTCTGCAACTACATGTCAACTAACTCTTATTAGAGTATCAGTAGCTTGTTAGGTTAGGGTTTGCAGAATAAGTTGACATACTTGCAAAGTTACTTGTAGTCAGTAGAATGTCTGTTGGCAGTAGGGATGGACATTTTAAGCATGAATAATATTCGAAGATCGCTGGGAATTATTAGATTATTATTCGAAAAATCACACTCCTCCCCCGCATGCACGTACAATGGGTGTTTAAGCAATCGTTGCTCCCAAATTGGTGCTAATTTGAAAGTAAAAGTAAAATGCACAAGGCCGTTCAACCATTCATAAAGGTGCGGAGCACAGCGAGCATTTTCCTATATACCATATGAATTAACTGAAAACACTCGCTGTGCGCCAGTGCACACGCACCATTATGAATGGCTGTGCCCATTTTACTTTCACTTTCAAATTAGCGCCAATTCGGGAGCAGCGATTGCTTTAATGCTGGGTTCATTATTATTCTTAATATAACTGTTATATAACTGTCTCTGTTATATGCCACGCAAGTCTACAGTGTGCTTGTGAGACAATATTCGAAAATCATGACACATCCCTAGTTGGCGGAACACCAAAATAAAGTGTTAGCAGACATTAAGTAGAGAGTCTGCTAATACTCTAATGACTGATAGTTGACATGTAGTTGCAAAGTTACTTATAGTTACTAGATTGTTTAAAGTGGACTATCGAAATAAAGTGTTACCCAAGAAAAGAAAAAAAAAAAAAAGAAAAAAAAAAAAAATTGAACAAAAAAAGAAAAATTCTAAATATCAGGTAAATAAATTTGGCACATTTTTGCAATAGAACTTTTTTTTTTTTTTCACTATAATTTCTATGAATTTTAAGTCTAATTCTAATTCAGTCATTCAAATTTCAATTAAACATCCTGTAGGGTGTGGACAGTTCACAGGCCACAACAAAATTGTTACAGAATACCACTGAATTTGCATCTTTCAGCTGAAATCTGAAGGAAACAGAAGTACCCAGAGGCAACTCAACAGATTTCCCCTCTTTGAAGTATGGTTCTCATGGAAATGATGACATGGACAGGTAAAAGGGAAAAACACATGAAGAGTCAGACAAAAAAGTGAGTTTCAGAATTGTTTCCAAGTTTTCACCAAACTAGAATTCATACTCCTCTGCTTCCTGTCAGAGTTTGAGATGTACACAAGGAACTCCAAATGAAGTTTCCAACTCCATTTCGATACATTTGCAGCTGTAAGGGTGAATATATTGCACCAGCATCTGGAGATAATATAGATCATGTTGTCAGAAAGCAATAAATACATTAGCTTTACTTTAGGTGTATTACTATTAAATGATAAGACATGCCTGTAGATCGCAAACTGCAATATTACGATTATTTATTGGTTAACACAGATAATGACAGACAAAACTGCTCCAAAACAGATTATAACAATTTAATGCATGTAATGCATAATGTAATGGATATAAATGCATTACACCTCAACACAGAGCTGTTAAATTTGTTGTTGATTTGCCTTCTTGCTCCCTGTTTGGACATTAAGGGTAACACGTTTTGTCACTCCTTATGTGTTTGTCAGTCTCCAGTTATAAACAGCATTATTTCACATTAAGAGGAGAAATTGCTTCGATCAAGAGCAGGAGACAAGGATTCCCCAGAAGAATGCTTTAAAGACCATTTTCCACACTGAATGCAGCTCTCAACACCACACCACTTAAATGCCAATTTAAATAGTTTTACAGACCATATTGCAATGGTCTTCTGAGAGACTGAGAACACTGAGGAACAATGGACAGATATAAAAAGAGACAAAGTGACCCTTACTTGACAGAAATAAACTGATACAGTCAATAACAAAGACTAAAGCAGTGCTTCCCAAACCTTTTTTGTCTTATGCACCTCCATAAGGCTCAAGTCACCATTTATTCATTGCAAACCACATATATACACAGACACTCACAGGCATCACAGCCATGAAAGAGTAATCGACATCTTGCAACACAGCATGAGTTGCAAATAGTCAAACTTGATGAGCATGCTGGCTGACAGAGGACTCACCGTGAATTTATACATATATTCTTCACATCACTCTGAAACATTTTACTACTGTAGATGGAAGACAGGCAGAAAGAATGAAGATATGAATGAAAGATATAACTGGCTTGTCGAGACCACATTTTCAGTTGCGGTCTCAGACTTTTGGACACCACTGCACATACAGTATAGTTAGCACTAGGTTGTGTGCAAGCATTCACTCTATGCATGCTTCGTACACTGTATTTACTCTGGAGAATGAGATGGAGAGGAAATTGAGGCTACGGCATCAGATCAGAGTCAACAGAAACTGATTTTCAAAAACCATCAAAGGCATGAAATAAAATGCAATTTAATATTACTGAATATTTTTCGCTCTGAATCTTTGATATTTGAATATACTGAATTCTTACTGTATGCCAGCAATACAAAATTAGTCGAAAAATAAGGTAGCTTATATTCCGAAATGGAAAAGATAAGCATATACAGATTTTTTTTTATATTGAATTCAGTCAGATTCATTTAAATAAGTTCTCAATGTCTCATCGATTGTCCTTTTCAAAAAAAAATTAAGGCAAGAGCAAAGCTTAGATCCAATCTAACTCTCACTTTCCCAAGGCATCCCAGAGATAAGTGCAATTCATACCTTGTAGGTACACAAATCACATTTGGACTCCTGTGAAATACACGATCCCTTGGAAAGACGTCAGATATAAACATAGCAGAGGAACAGCCAAGTGGACCTCTTCCAACTTATTATTTTGTTCTCATGCCAACATAATTTGCATTTATTAAATAAATTACTACTGATCAGTTACTCAACCGTGTGACTTCATCAGGTGGTTGGGGATATATGACTAACTTATTGCTAGTAAGATGGAAATTCACATTTTATGTGTCCGTGTATTCAATGGCTTACATAATTAAATGATTTAATTATATTGCACAAATATAATGATTTACTAGAAATGAAATCATGAGTGATTCCATTTTATTTATTATTAAATTCTAATTTAAATTCACCCAGAAATGAAAACTGTATTCTGGATTGATTGATTGATTGAATGATTTTGTACATACAATGAAGTCAAAGCAGTCCAGTGTTGTTTTGGACCCAATTGACTTTCAGAGTCAAAAACAGTTGAAACATTCTTCAAAATATTTCCTTTTTTTTTTTTTTTTGTTCTGCAGAAGTCATACAGCTTAGCACCAACACGAGGGTGAGTACATGATGACAGGATTTTCATTTTTGACTGAACCATCTCTTTTATTAGATTTGTTTAAACTTACATTTGAAGATTGAATTTCAGATTCAAATTTCTGTTCACTTTGATCTGGTGCCAAAAGAGAGTGTTAGATGCAGGCTGCTTACGTCTGCAGAGCCCAGCCCAAGATGCTGCAGCATCGTTACTCAACCCCCTATTGCTTTCAGAGCCAAATGCTAATGTGTCATTTACCTATCACTAGGAGGGAAGGTTTAGCTGGGCCTCAGACCCAAGTAAAACCATCTGCTTCTTTACAATCCATGGAGGGGAGGCATAACTTTACAATGCAACTAACAATTGACAAAGTATATTGTTGAAAGCTGATATAATGTCTAGCCAACTGTTAAAAACATATTTTTTAGCAGCTACCATAACCTCTTTGCAAACTTTCAACTGTAGCTACATGTTAAGATCAACAAACAGATAGCTCTTGGGCTAAATGCTAATTAGACAGGAGCAGTGTGCACCCAATGGAAAGCAAATTCTGAGATGCAAGCCTGTAGCATTCTACTAGTATGGTATCTTATTACAGAGAACAGTTCAATTACACTTTCTTGGATGCTGGTGGCCAAGAATAAGCTCTGCAACTGACATCTGAAACTTAACTCATGGAATCAAATCAAAGTTTAGCTCTCAGTCCATGTCTAACAGCTTTACAATCTTGTATATGCAAGTGTAATTAAACTGCAATATACTTAACATGACTCACAAACATTTAGAAATGTTTGTAAAATACTCTCTAGATTAAAAGCACAATATGAAATCGCTTATTCAAAACAAATACATAGCTTGATGATGCTGTGAATGAGCGTGGACTCATGGGAGTTGTGGTTTTCTCCTTCATAGCCGATGGAAAGGAATCTGATGGACTCGGGCAGAAATCATGTTCATGGGTGAGCTAATGTATTAAAGTTTTATTAATGTAACGGTGGCAAGACGGGTCGAGAGCCGTGGGAGTGGGGCAAGGCCACTGGATCGAATGCTATTGATAGACACCGGCGATTGCAACTGATCTCGAGGCCACTGGAGTTTTTATTATGCTTATGCTGCAGTTGGTCACTTCCGCTCTTTTACATGGTTAAAACAATCATACTAAATACTTCTGAGTGTGTTGAAAGTTGTTATAACGTTACTAGTTGCACTTTGCAGTAATCTACATCAATATTAGTTAACAGGTAATCGAGGGTAGCACAGATTTGACATCATTGATAGGCGACGCAATGACACGGCCATTGACACTGATTTCTCTGGATTTAAACATTGTTGGAAATGTTTGGGATAATGTAAGTATGCAAGTCAACAAAATATATAACATTGTCCTAGTGCTTTTTGGATATTTTAATTTAAAGCAGATCAAAGTTTTTAAAGGATGTGACATGATCTAAGACAGGGGTTTTCAGTGTTTTAGATGCCACAAACCTCCAAATATCTGAGATCATTCTAGAGCATCCAGAATCAAACATCCAGATTTGTGCTGCAGTTTTTTTCTCTGTCATCTTACTGTCAGATGAATGAATTACATCTCACCTTGTTAAATGTGAGATGCAATTTTCTGTTCAACTCGATGTTAGCATGGCATATGTTGCATCCACTCAAACACCAAAAACAAAGACCAAATACATGAGAGAGAGAGAGATTTGTTAAGTTTACTCTACATAATAGGAAGTCAGATCATAATTAAGATCCGTTCAGCTGCAGAGCTGTAATTCACAGGAAGTACTGCTTTGATGGGGCTGTGTTAAGCACTGCCATGAGGTGCAGAATAGTGAGAATATTGTGATTACAAGACTGAAAACAGAATCAAGGGAGGTGACGATAGTTTCACCCTTCTGCTTCGAAAAGCAGCTGTCACAGACCGGCTGTTTGAGGAGGCAAAGCATAGCAGCACCTTCATTGTCTTGTGTGTTTTATCAGACGTAATCACTGATTTCATAAGAGAGTCCTGCGACGAAAAGATGATTTTAATAAGGGTATTTAGGTGTAATTATACCCCAGCTCTGACTTGATGAGGGTGAGTGGGTAAGGGACAACTGTGCAGAGTGTGTGTGGGCTTGTAAGACAGATCGCACAATGAATACTTCCCATCATCACAGTTAAACTCTTGGCTACATCTGTAATCACTACATGATGGGCAAATGTCAGTTGCTACATATGCTGATTTTGACATCAATGAGTTTGGGAAAATCTTTGTAAAATTTGTTTAAAGTAAGTTTAAAGGATTAGTTCACACAAAAATGAAGATAATGTAATTTATTACTCACCCCCCTGTTGTTCCACACCCGTAAGACCTTCATTAATCTTCGGAACACAAATTAAGATATTGTTGATGAAATCTGATGGCTTAGTGAGGTCTCTATTGCCAGCAACGTCACTGAACCTCTCAAGATCCAGAAAGGTACTAAAAACATATTTAAAACAGTCCATGTGACTCCAGTGGTTCTACCTTAATATTATAAAGCGGTGAGAATACTTTTTGTGCGCCAAAAAAACTAAATAACGACTTTTCAACAATATCTAGTGATGGGCGATTTCAAAACACTGCTTCAAGAAGCTTCGAAGCTTTATGAATCTTTTGTTTTGAATCAGTGGTTTGAAGCGGCAAAGTCACATGATTTCAGTAAACGAGGCTTCATTTACGCGATCCGAACCACTGATTCGAAACAAAAGATTCATGAAGCTTCATGAAGCAGTGTTTTGAAATCAGCCCATAACAACATATTGTTGAAAAGTCAATATTTTGTTTTTTTGGGGCACAAAAAGTATTCTTGTTGCTTTATAATATTAAGGTAGAACCACTGAACTCACATTAACTGATTCAAATATGTCTTTAGTACCTTTATGGATCTTGAGAGGTTCATTGACATTGCTGGCAATAGAGGCCTCACTGAGCCATTGGATTTCATCAAAAAATATCTTAATCTTAAATATCTTAAACTTTTAGGGGGTAGAATGACATGAGGGTAAGTAATACATGACAATTTTCATTTTTGGGTGAACTAACCCTTTAAATCTTGTATTTTTCTATTTTCATTGACAGGTACACTGCTGATTATTTATTTATTTTGATAAAGTAATACTTTTAGTCAACAAGGATGCATTAAATTTGCAAGTGACAGTAAAGACATTTACAATGTTACAAAAGTTCAAACATCACAACTGTTTTTAACATTGATAATAATAATAAATGCTTCTTGAGCAACAAATCAGCATATTAGAATGATTTCGGAAGCATCATGTGACACAGAAGACTGCGGAAAATCTTCTTTGGAGAAAGTCTTAGAGAAAATAAATTAAAATGTTTAATAATAATAATACTTTTGAATGGTATAGTGTATAATAGAGATGGGACATAAAAAATAAAATAATAGGGTAGAAAGGGGGAAAAGATATTATTGTATTACTGAGATTTTTATAGTATTTTATAGTATAGTAATGTGAAAACAACAGTATGTTGTTCTTTGTATATAAAGTCAATCTTGACTTTTTGTCTGGTGGTTTGATTACATATAAAACTAACTAAATGAAAATCTAATTGAAACATCATATATATTATTATTATTATTTAAAATATAACTTTTTTTTTTTTTTTTTTGTATTTAAAATGTATGCCCATGTACAAAAAAAATGCAGCAGAGTCAGCATCTGTCCAACAAATGACTAGTACTAAACTAGAAATAGATTACCGCTTTCATAATACATCAAATCAACAATAGCATCATTCTCCTATGACTGTACAAGAAATACAAGAGGACAGCATACCTGGAAAATACATTTACAACTGTCTTTTTGAGCTAAAGTCTCCTGTGCATCCAGGAGTTTGCAAAACAAATTAAATGTGACTGGTTGATGGATGTGTTCATTTTTGATGGTCCCCTGAAAAGACAGGACACTTACCGGGGATCATAATGTGGTGTAATGCAGACGTTTAAAAATAGACATGGCTTGATGCATGGAGGCGGGGTGGGGCCGCGCTACGAGATCTGAGGCCGGAGAAAAGGAGGAGGAGAAGGAAGAGTTATTAGGCCAACACAAAACTGATTGTCTATTCCTGCTGCAGAGCGGAGCACATAGCAGCCATGCAGTCTGAGGAAGCATGAACTGAATGGCAAGTAGGAAAGCAAGAGAGGGAGAGAAAGAAAGGGAGGGAGGTCAATGAGAATGAGTGTACGGGGAAACAAAGAACTATACTAATGAATGAGAAAGGTTAAGAGGGATGAGAAATAAGTAGTTTGGGAATGCTGCTCTGTTTGGAGGATGTGATAGAAGGCCTGAAAAGACCGATTTGTCAGAAACAACTGGAGACTATTTTTGGCACACAGGGCTCGGTGAACCAGGTCAGTGACACAAGCAACTCATTGAGAGAAACAAGGCAACAATTCCTCTTTCCCCTCTGGCTCCAACGGAAAGACAATTGCCATATTATCTGTCATACTGTGCGGGATTAGGATTAGCAAGACCCACGTCATATGTTGAACAGTATGTCAAAAGGTGCATGGATAACCCTCTTTTCCAGTGTATTTTCAAAGCATGCTATTTGTGATGTTTACTGGATTATATCCCTACAATATCTTGTGCTATTTAAGAGATTTGGTTTGCAATGATTTATATAAAACATATTTTACAATAACAGCAATTTTAAGAAGTAATACTGTAAAACTGTATAAGAGACTTCTTTCAAAAACATTTAAAAAAAAATATTACCAACCCCAAAACAGTAGTGTGTGTATGTATTTATCTTATTGGAGACATTTGTACACTACAAAGTATAAAGTATAATTTATTATTTACATTTGTCTATTAATTAAAAAGGTTGGTACCTAACATACAAATGTAAATTGTTCAATAATAAAAAAAATGACTGGAAATGTTAAAAGGATACTGTACCCCCCAAAAAAGAAACTTTTCTCATTATTTACTCAATCTCATGCCACCCCAGATGTACAGTGCCTATAGAAAGACATAATACCCTGTGCAAATATTTACTGTGCAAGTCTTACTTTTTTTGAGGTGTGTGTACACATTATAACTCTCATTAAAGTGAACATAACATTTTAAAACATTCTGGAGGATTATTAAAAAATAATTAGTGAAATATCTGGTTTTAAAGTGATCAGCCCCTTAGATTATACCATTATAAATGTGCTCAGGTGCAACCAATCAACTTCCAGATCAAACACCAGGCAAATTGTTATTTGCCAATTGTAGTGGTTTTGATTAGTTCAGAAAAACAAACAACAACAAAAAAAACAAAAAACAAAAAAAAAACAGATGTTTCTTGATGATTCCACTGTTAGTAGTGCATGGTACTGCAAAGAATTCACTATGGTTGGGAAAGTGCTTTCAAAAGGCTAAAGTTGCAGAATAGCACAAGTTAGGAGAAGGCTACAAAAATGTTTTGAAGGCTTTAGCTATCCCTCTGAGTACTGTTCAGAGCATCATTAAGAAGTGGAAAGCGTATGGCACCACCAACACATTGTCTAGATCAGGCTGTCCGTCCAAACCGGATGACCGAGCCAGGAGGACATTGATCAGAGAAGCTACCAAGAGGCCAAAGGCAACTTTAAATGACTTACAAGGCCTTATGGCTGGGACTGGTCAGTCTGTGCATGTGACAACTATCTCACAAGCAGGGTGGCAAGCAAGAAGCCTTCCCACACTCAGTTTCGTTTGCGCTATGCAAAAATACACCTGGAAGTCTCTGATGAGACCAAAATTGACCTTTTTGGACTGAACTCCAAGTGCTATGTTTGGCAAAAAGCAAACACATCACACCACCCAAAACTCACCATGCCTACTGTGAAGCATGGTGGTGGCAAAATTATGTTGTGGGGGTGTTTCTCTTCAGCGGGGACAGGGTGATTGGTCAGGATTGAAGGGAAAATGGATGCTGCCAAGTATTATCCAAATTCTTGAGGAAAACCTGCATTCCTCTGCTAGACGGCTGAAGATGGGTAGGTCATTCACCTTCCAACACGACAATGATCCTAAACATACCACCAAAGGAACAATGCAATGGCTTAAGGAAAGGAAGGTGAATGTCCTTGAATGGTCAAGTCAGAGCCCTGAATTAAATCTGATAGAAAATCTGTGGAGAGCAGTCCATTGCCGCTCACCATAGAGTTGAGCAATTCTGCAAGGAAGCAAGGAAGAATGGGCAAATATTCCCCAACCTAGGTGTGCAAAGCTAGTACAAACATATCCAAAAAGATTAATGTCTGTAATTAAAGCAAAAGTTGGATCTATGAAGCATTATATAAGGGTACTGATTAATTTTCCAAACCTGTTATTCTAGTTTTTCAGTTTGTTTTTTTTTATGATTAATTTTCATAACTGTTATAAACAGATTTTTAGAAAAATGTCTTTCTGATATGATGAAAGGATTTATATATTTTTTTCAGCTAGAAAATACACTTCCGTCACACTTCACAACATGCTGGCATTTACGTCAATCATTAACTCATGAGCCCACATATTACCGTTGATTGGACACAATGGTTCATACTTATGGTTCATACATAGATCCCTTACACTTGCATTATATGGATTCACAGAGATGGATTTAAAAAAAAAAAAAAAAAAAGGTTTTGTGTTTATCTGAAAGTATATTTCATTAATTATGTACTTACGTAGAAGTCTTGAATTGAAATTCAGCTTCTTATGCCCATACACAACACTCATAACTGCTCTGGCTTCACTATCCTCACATTTGCATGTCTCTCATGTCTGGCGGATCCAGCACTCTGATGTTGTTCGCAGCCTTGCATTTAAACGCACACAAACTTGGAATGCAGAGGCCCAACTCCGACGCCAGGACTCAAGGGGAGCCGCTGCATCCCTTTAAGGAACTGCTCTTAATACAGGGACATAATCCCATTTCATCAGTTCATTCTCCCCTGACGCTTCCTCTCTCATTTCATTTTTCCTTCTGAGTTATGGATCAGGGTGATGGAGTGGGAACGATGCGGCTCAGAGGAGGAATTTCCACTCGAGCCCCTGAGGCTTGCAGGAAATATCAATTCCCACCACCGCATCAGACAAATCAGACAGGCTCCTTCTATTAGTTTACAGCTTGCGGCTCACCTTTTTTCTCCTCTCACTAACTTCATTTCTCCTCTCCTTCCTTTTCTTCTCTTCCACAAACAACTGTAGGAAATGCACATTGCATACACTTTTTATTGGGGGGGGGGGGGGGGGGGGGGGGGGGGGGGGTAACTGACTAATATTAGTGAGCTATTAACTGTAGCTTCTTCAACCACACTTAAGCTCACAAATAAATACTGCTCAAATAAATGAGTAAAATGTATTTAAAAGTTTGGGGTCAGCAAGACTTTGTTTGTTTTTTAGGAAAATAAATTAATATTTTTATTCAGCAAGGGTGCATTAAATTGATCAAAAGCGACAGTAAAGACATTTAAAATGTTACAAAAGATTTCTATTTCACATAAATGCTGTACTTCTGAAACCTATAAAAAGCTTGTTTCTGCCACTGAATAAAAAATAAGAAAGGTAATTGTGACTTTTTATCTCACAATTATTCTGACTTGTTTTCTCAAAATTGCAAGTGTACATCTCGCAATTCTGACAGTTCTGAAAATTGCGAGTTATAAAGTCAGAATTGCAAGATATACACATTGCAACAGTGGTTAAATAAACATTTTCACATGTAAGTATAACATTAGATTTAAAGTATTCAATTATCCCGCCATAAAAACACAGTGCATTTTTAAAAAGTAATGTGTAGCAGTTGATAAACAACTAAGTATCGTTTGTTTATTTCTCGACCCCATCTTGTGACCGACTAGAAAATGAGATCGTACTAGCATCGCATTTGGCCCTGTTATTGGGATGGCATTCAATGAAAAATGCTTACAGACAGAGGTACACAAAACAAACAACGTATTTACTGTTATTTTACTAGTGTCTCTCGCTGGCAAGCAAAGGTGAGAGTGCCATTACACTGCAGCTGTGGTAAGTTCATGCTCGTGTCTCATGAACCTGTGTCAGCACAACGGTGTAAATCACACTTGCTTTAGTGATAGATGACACCCACTAAGACGCCAGACAGGACCGGCTTGCAGTCTGTAATGGAGCACAACACTCAGCTCAAACTCAAACTACAGAAAAGAGGGAGGTTGAAGGAAGATTGCTGCGTAAACAGAATCTTTATATGCCAATATTATTCTGATTTCCAAAAACTCAGTGAACAATGCTACTCCTGAATGTCTTCAACAAAATCTTAAAGGTAAAGGGCCCTATCATACACCCGGCGCAATGCGGTGCCAGACACGACCCAAGTGTTTTTTGCTAGTTTCAGCCTGACGCAGTTATCATTTTCATGTCCTGTGTCACGTTGTTTAAATAGCAAATGCATTTGCGCCCATTTGTGTGCACATGGGCATGCTGGTCTGAAGATGTGTTCAGGTGCAACTATTTGTTACTATTTTGAGGCAACTGAGATTGTGCCATTGACCAACTGAAACCTGGTCTAAAGTCAATGGCGCAATATTTTATTTATTTTTTTATTTAAAGAGCACATTAGTAATATGGGCCTATATGCGGATGCACAATGCACGTACACTAATAAGGATTATAATGTAAAAGATTATTATTGTGTGCATAAAGATAAAAATTATTTGGTGGAATCCGGCTTGTTTCGTAGATGGTCTGCTTGCCCTTTAACCTCGCGCACGAGCAGATCCGTTTCCTCACTGCCATGTAAATAGCGAATACACCATGGCACGAGCGCAACTGGATTTTAAAGGGAATGGGAGATGAGAGTCTGGTAATTGTACATTACGCCCAAAACACACTCATTACTCATTAAGAAAATAGGGACAACACTTTTAGACCATGCGCAGACCATTTTTCCAGTCATTAAACTAGCAAAAAGTTGATTTGGACATGCCCTAAGCGCACTTAGACCATGCGCTTAGATCGTTAAAATATGGCCCAAAGTTTGGCTCTTGGACAACAGGTTTTGGTCTGCGTCTCTGGTCTTGATCCAACTCAAGTAGTGAATAGGGCTGGACCAGAATATTCGATCATTCGAATATTCGTTTGGTAGGTTGGTATTCGATTTTCAATTTTGGGATTCGAACATTCTTTTTTTTTTTTTTTTGCACACCTGGCATCCCCCTCGCGAAATGGTTCTCATTTGCGCTTGTATATGTTTACAATTTAAAACCTGGCGAAAAATACAATACTTCTATATTTATTACCGTTTGTACATTTATTTTTCGTTCTTCTTTTATTTAAATAGCCTACCCTTTACTGTGTCAGTAATTACTGTGCTGCTCATTTCTGATTTGTGAGCGGTTTGTTTGTCAGAAAAATGTTAGGCTACCTTTTTAAAAGTATTGACTTAACAAACCTGTGTTTTGTATCACTAGTGAAGTGTCTGTTCTCGCAGTAGAAGCCCTGCCCGCGTGAGGCGCACCATTTTCCGGCTCGCGCTGTTCTGTACTTTATTAAACGTTTATTAATTCTGAACATGTTCTCGACATAATCAAAATGCAAACAGACACACAGAGATTCCTGCTGTAACATGTTGTGTACGGAGCAAATAGGGATATGTTAGCTCACTTAGCTTAAGTTATTGATACCAGTTATTGAGTTGTTCGAGACGGTTTAACTGGGAGCGCACAGCTCTTAAAGGGGCCACACCATATTTCTACTCGTTACACATACCTTTATTAGAGAGAAGAATATCTTCAGCCCCCTCCCACCAAAACTTCAAATATTCGGTGCTGATTACTATAGAGCTTCAAAGCTCAAAAAATGGTATTCAGACCATAGTAGTAAAACATCTTTGGATAAATATGAAACATTAAGCCTTACTAACATTAAAGATCAGCCGAGAAATATGTGTTTCATTTGGAGACAAATCCATACATGGTTTCCAAAACAATGAAAAACTAAATTATTTGCGGGAAAGATTCAAACAATAAGACACCTTAGATGTTCCAAGCAGGGATAACATTTGGAGACATTTGGAAAGTTTTGGAAAGAAACATTTGGAAAGAAAGAAAGAAAGAAAGAAAGAAAGAAAGAAAGAAAGAAAGAAAGAAAGAAAGAAAGAAAGAAAGAAAGAAAGAAATGCAAACGAAGGGCCATGTCTTCTCCTGAACACTTGCACAAAGTGGACACTTTTGACACATCCTTGTTGTAATACAGGCCACATGGTTCTATTTTATTCTGTACAAAACCTTGAAAATGATCATTCAATGAGCACAAGACCTTGTACCTCAAAAAAAAAAAAAAAAAAAAAAGGTATTTCGTATACGAGTCTTTCATATTTAATCTATATGGGAGTGAAAGTTTCTGAAGAGCTGAATATTACAGTCGAGTTGTCCCGGGAGACTCTGAAAATGGGAATTAGACATTACAAGCATGTTTCATTCATTACGCTCAAAAGGATGTGCACTCACCATTCTGAGGAGACTTTTATACAAGAAGAAATTGAAAGATTGTTTGAAAGTTTTTTGTAGATGAATGATTTTTGACTTTTTTCTTTTCTTTCTTTTTCTTTTTTTACTTTGTGTTGTCTGGAAACAGGTTAAATAAGTAATTCTTGTCCAATTAATTCTACAGTTTCTTGTCTACAACATCAAAGGCAACATATAGTGCTAAAGATCATCAGAACCATTTGTGAGGCTGGATGGCATATTTGCGTCTACTAACACGTTACATTACCACTATCTATTTAAATAGCACAGTGCTGTGTAGCAGAACCCCAGCACTAAACACTGAACTCACAAAAAATCTTGAAAACATGGTGAAATTGCACCCATCACAGAAAACGGTCTGCATTTTTTTTTTTTTTTTCATTGTATATTTCTTTAGTATGTTTTTTTTTTTTTTTAAAGCCATTTAGTTTTCAAGGACACAGGAAGTGTCCTCATAAACAATGTTTACGTTGTAACACCCATGTCATTATACACATTTGTGTCCTCATAACACACACACACACACACACACACACAATAAAGTATATATACTTTTAGACACTTTTAGACATTTACATTTAAGGGGAAATATGTGAGGGTACCAAAATGTACATAACATTTTAAGGCTAGCATAGCCAAAAGTGCTTATAGTTAAAGCAGCACCTGATCTTGCCATTACACTCCTGCTACGCTGACGTTTTGCAGACACAGGATGTGCAAAACAGGCCAAATACTGCAGGCCAGAGGACTAGACTGAGCTGGAGAGAGTCAGTGCCCACACAGGATCCAAACATGTCTCCATGGAGATGCACGAGCACCGGGATCATTTGTGTGCCAATGCAGCAGCTGGAGGAGAGGCTCACAGCAGTCACAACCGCCATGTGTGGACATCCTCAGAAAGACCAGCGGCCCTCGGGATCTCCACTTTCTGGACCCTTAACAACAACTAATAGGTGATTGGCTTGAAAATGCACAGCTCATCACATGCTGCCATCTGAACTGAGCACAAACATGAGAGAAAGAGAGCAAGTCTGGAAAGTTTTGAAATGACGGAAGGAAAGAGTCTGGTAGGGAGGGTGTTATGATGTGATGGTATGAAGGTAGTCCAGTAGAGATTTTGCTATACTGTTCATACTGCAGTATATCTGTGACACAACATTAAAAATCCATTGTATTTTCCGGATAATAAGTCCCGAGTGACTATAAGTCACACCAGGTCAAAACTGCATTGTTAAGAGGGGGAAAAAACCATCACTGGTGTATAAGTCACATTCATTATTACATTCAGGAATAATATAAAATACTGTTAAATAAAATGAAACATTTACAAACTTTATAAGCATGTATTTTAGTTTCCTTTACTCCACAACAAGTGAAGTAATGTAATAGCAGTCAAAACAGGAATTAAAAATGTAAACATAAACAAACAAATTATAGTGCCAAAGAAACTAAAATAACTTACATTCCACGTAGTATGGTAGTTATAAATATATACAAGTTATACTGCCCAACCTGGAAGACATCTCATCAACAAAAGCTGAATGTGGACTTTTGACCTCTTTTTAAATGTGATTGATTATAAAAGATGACAGGAAACAATGTAGAGGGCAGATTCAAACCCATTGAGCAACATAGCTCAATTTGTCTGGAACTCAAGTGCTAACCACTAAGCCACGTTTCCATCAGGATTAAATAGTTTTGCTAAGTGGAGCTCAAGGTAGAGGCCTTGACAAGAACTTTAAGAGTCTTCTATCTCTCATTGAGACACAGACTCAAAAGGACTGATTCACCCCGCCGTCGAAAAGCAGAGCAATAATTGACTTTGATTTTCCTGTAAGAGAAAGCTGAGCGTCTAATTACAAATTCTAAAAAGACAGGAAGAACGTAAATATTCATTAAAATGCTCTTCTTGTCACTATCTGAGAGAGGAGGAGAAAGACATTCGCTCTGACTCTGTATGTTTCAGAGCACTGCAGTAAGAGGCATCCAGACCATTTCATACTTTGTCAACAGAATGTGTACTTATTAACTGTAGCCAACTGAAGAGCTGACGTGAACAAGAGAGATTTACATAAGGCACAATACTTTGTATCTGGGATCTGTGAAGCCAGTCCAATGTGCCATTAACCAAATTAAGCCCTATTGGGATGGGACTCGTTTTCTATGAGGGAGTCAGGTAAATTTATAGGTAACACTTTATTTCGATAGTCCACTTTAGACATTCTACAAACTATAAGTAACTTTGCAAGTATATGTCAACTGCCAGAGTATCAGTACTAAACTAAACTGCTAAACTGCCGGCCCGTTTTACGGCACCCCGTTTTACGGCACCCCGCAACTGATCTCAAAAATAAAACATAATTATTATTATTATTACTAAATTATTATTATTATTATTATCATCCTCTAGTTCTCTCATACCATATTCCATATTAAAAAGAATGACTTGACTCATAAAAAAAAAAAGAGCGTTTGGCTGCAAAGTGCGAATGTGAACCGAAAAGAAAAGTGGATGAGGAACACAGACACAGTTTCAAGAAAGATGTATTTTTTTGTGGAGTTTAATGGAAACGCTACCCGTCTGATATGCAAAGAAGAAGTCGCAGTTCTAAGGGGCCATTCACATATCGCGTCACATAAGCGGCCGTGTCGCTTTCTCCTTCTTTCCAAAGCGCTTTCGCTCCCGTGGTGTCCGTCGTTGCTATGCAACCATGAGCTGCACTCTCCACGATGACGAGGAAGTTTCAGCAAAATAAAAATTGATTTCTAGTCCTTGCATTAGCTCTACTACTAGATATCTTTATGGAGATGAGAAATAAAAAACCGCCCTGTACAGCTATGATCAGCTGTTTGGCTGAGTAATGCATTATAGTCCTTCGCGTCTATTACGATCTCAGAATTCAGGCCAGCTAATAATACCTAGAATATCAAAATCAACTGCAGGTGGTAGATCCTTCTCCTATTTGGCACCTAAACTCTGGAACAATCTTCCTAGCATTGTTCGGGAAGCAGACACACTCTGTCAGTTTAAATCTAAACTAAAAACACTCTCTTTAACCTGGCATACACATAACACATTATCAATTTATTTTTTCAAATCCGTTAAAGGATTATTAGGCTGCATAAATTAGGTCAGCCGAAACCGGGAACACTTCCAATAACACCAGATGTACTCGTTACATCAGAAGAAGAATGGCATCTACGCTAATATTAGTCTTTCTGTTTATCCCGAGGTTTACCGTAGTCAGCCGGATCCGGACCGTATCCGGGTGAGATCGAGGACCTGCGCCATGACACAACCACAACACAGCCCTGAAGTATCAGCAGAGATTGAGTCAACTAGATCATCCACTATGAAGGCTTCATCAACATGACAACCAGTGGCACATCTCCTCAACAACTGTCCATACCGGTGTGATGAATACGATCCTCAACTGGATGGAACTGAATTAAACACTTTGAATGTTGCGATCATATCTGACTTATGATAGCAGCCTGAGTCGTAACAAAGCACTGTTCGCCAGAGGAGAACTGGCCCCCCGACTGGGCCTGGTTTCTCCCAAGGTTTTTTCTCCATTTTAACACCTGTTTGCCACCTGATGTCACCTGTTGGAGTTTGGGTTCCTTGCCGCTGTCGCCTTTGGCTTGCTTAGTTGGGGACACTTGACAATTGACATTTGATATTCAACAGTGCTTTGATCTGCCTGCATTGGCACTATTCCTTACGAGCTGCTGTGCAGCCAAAATAATGTACCAGTTATCACTGTAAAGCTGCTTTGACACAATCTCCATTGTAAAAAGCGCTATATAAATAATGGTGACTTGACTTGACTTGAGCTTACGGTGTTGTTATGGAGAGGCCGAAGCTCATCGGTTGGTTCTTGTCACATGACCTGCAGTGCGCTTGCAGCATTCTAAAAAGTTGAGAAGTTTTCATCTCGCCGCGGCATAGGCACGCCTGGAAAAACAAGTGTCACTTCTATTTTGAGTGCGCTCGCCTAAATTACAGTAAAAGCACTCGCGCAAGTCACGAGCATCGATTTAAACCACTGAAACGCGTCCGATGCTACCAATAAACGTTACCAATGCTCAAACGGCATCTTGGGCAAATGTGGCTCAGCTGTGTGAGCAGAAGCGCCAGGTGTCTGGCAAGAAATAGAATAGTGTACAAATGTATTCAGGGATTGCATTTGTTCAGTACAGTAAAATATTTTAGTAATGAAATTTGAAGCAAATGAGAAATAATGCAAAGGAAAGTAAATTTTCAGAAATTTTGCGCTGTCTTGTGCTTGAAAGTTAAAATGGACCTCCTATAAGGTGTCAATCACAGCAACGGCCCCCAGCCAATTTGAGTTTGAGACCCCTGCTTTAAGCCCTGAAGGCATTTTTAGAGTTTTTTTTTTTTTTTTTTTTGACACACAAAATATATACTATATCATACTATAGCAAGGAGAGTCAAAAGGTAAAAAAAAAAAAAAATACATTTGGACATTCTCATGCTGAGAATGCTGCTGATAAAAGATACAAACTATATTTTATAATTTTACATATCTTTTTTATTTAACATGCAATAACTCAGGAAGTAAATAAGGTAGGACAACAATTCTTTTTTGATGAAGTTCCCCTACATGTGAGCTGATTTTGTGGTGATAGCATAAAGTAATCAAAAGTTACAACATTTGGAACCAATGTAGCCTTTTTGCCATTTTTTAAAATTGTTCCTCCATGAGGATGGAGGGGTGGGGGCTATGGGGGCAAAGGAGGGCATGGCCCCCCCAGAAAGAATTTGTTAATTCGTGAATATTTGTAAATATTCATGGCTTAAACAGCTGGAAAATTGACTGTAATGCAGTTCTGTGGATGTTTTGCCCAGGCAGGATTATTATAGTTAACTAACAAAAACTAAAACTATTAAAAACATTTATACTATTCGAAATAAATCTGAAATGTAAGACAATATAAATATTATTTGAAAAACTTAAACTAAACGAAAATTAGAAATGTTGCCTTGTCAATATCATTTAGGAGTTTTTTCCCTGACGTTCAACCGTGATCATTATCCTTTCATTAACCAACAAGTTTATATTAAATTAGAATTAAAGGAAATTAGAATAGATAAGTGTCTGTGACCATTAAAAAAAATCCCAGGGGTTTAGTTTTTAGCCATGCACAAACAGCAGAATAAACAACAGAACATGAGGATTCATCATCATCACGCACCTGCAGCGCTTCTGAACGGAGAAAAAAATTAGAATTAAATCATATAAAAGGAATAGTGTCTATGTCTATACGCAAAATTTATTTCACTTAAATAATTAAAATATTAACAAAATGAAAGAAAGACAATGCGACAAGTAATAGACTAAGCTATATGCTGAGTTGATTTCTGAGAAACAAGTTCACGGAAAGACGACGGCAGAAAATTATTTTTGTTTTCTGTATTTTACAAGCAATGTTTTGTTTTTATCGTGAGTGTACAAAAATAATAGGCCTATTTAACCCTTCACAGATTCGAATGGTGTTACATTAATGTGACCGTAAATGTCTGAGTATTTTAAGTTGTTTCCGCTTTTATAAGAAAAGTGATCGCGCTGGCGCCTCAGGTCACGTGCACACACAACATAACCTATCAGTTTTAATAACTTGACATCGCAGCCTGTTTATAGTCAAAATAACAGAGTCAACCAAATATATAAAAAGCTACACTGCTCATTTTAAGTAGTCTGTGTACAATCAAAGCATTTAAATAATAAATATAGTTTAGCATCCAAATACATCGTGAATATGGAAACATTTGGATTTGTGCCAAATTAGAGAGGTAGGTTATAACGCCGGTTTCTGTTTCAGTTTAGCCTTAACTGTCACCGTCACGTATACAGTTTACTTCACTATATTACAATTAAAATCTAATCTAATCATGACAAATTATATATTGTTGGAAAGGTCTGAGACTCCTAAATGGATATTTGAGCACTGTTTTTTATTACAAATTATGTAGGAACAGTAATAGATGAATTTATGACAAGAGTGCACCTCAAAAATGTACATCATAATAGGAGTTCTGACCTTTTTCACAAAATTATTTTTTGTTGCCTTTTTCCCTATAAAATATTTTAGTAATCATCATAAATTATATATCATTTGAAAGCTTACCTCAAAACCTCAAAATCTCAAAATGCATCCTGTGAAAACCATTTTGAAATCGGATATTGCGTTACCATAGATATTGTACTTCAAAATCGTTTAGCAGTCTCCTCCCCCTTAGTGCCGGGTGTCATATTACGTTTTTTTAGAATCAAAACTTGTTATAATCTTGACAAAATACTTATCGTTGGAAAGGTCTGAGTCTCAATATTTGGTGATTATTTTGTTATAGAAGTAATATAGAAAAAGAAATTTAGGCATTTGTGACAGAAAAAAATTGATCAAAATAATTCAATGCAGTTTGGGTGTCACCCGGTGGCTTTTTTCGCCTAATCAAAACTGCATAGGAACCTAAATTTTTAATCAACTTATTGAGACATATTGTTTTAATTTTATAGCAATTTTGGATTAAAAACTATTTTGTAAAATATTTATTTTATATAAAATATAATAAAAATAGTACAGTACATTTTCTTTACAGTAAATTTAAACTTATATAACTTTTTTAGACTTTCATTTTTTTATTATTATTTCACATCCTCAATAATCTGCTCATTGTCTTCCTTAAAAATAGACCAACCTTATGTCTGTGCTCAAAAGTGTTCATGAATTAGAACAATTTAAGTTGATAGTGCACTTTTACGTCTATGTTCAAAAATGGGGGGTGACAGTTAAGGGGTTATTAAATGAATTCGTTTTGGCTTAACGTTTATATATTATATTTTTCTTAACTAAAATAGCCTGTGTAGTGGTGGGCACAAACTCTTTCCATGTTCAAGGCCAAAGGAGTATAGGCTACTTTGAAAGGCTGGCGCGCTCAACTGTGCATGAGATGGAGCGGGACACGGAAAATGAAGTAAGGCCTATACCCGCGCCTTAAGACAACTTTTGTTTTCTTTCAAACACAGCACAGAGAAACAACTTTCTAATAAAGCGACCAAACTGCCTGTCAAGTGATAGACGAAACTGACAATGATTTTTTATCTTTTTTACACAAATGAAAGGTAATGTGGATAAACATTTACAGCTACGATGTACAGAACACCCAACAAAGATATAGAAGATAATGAATAAAAACATTTTGAATCAATAAACCTTAAAAATATATATATAAATAACTGCAGAAAGGCCACACTGCAGACAGATATGCATTTTACATGTTGGCAAATCAAATGAAATCGGCTAAATTGCCTGTGCGAGCAAGCTTTAACTCTACAGCGCAACATCGATGCACCAAAAAACAATAAAAAATTAATTTACAGAATTGAATATAGACCAGAATATACTGTTCTAATAAATAAAAATAATAATAATAAAAAATAAAGTCATAATCAAGTCACAGCTGCAAAATGCCTGAAGTGCAGGGGAACATCAAAACACAAGCCACAAATAGTTAAATCAGATAACCCAGAGTGATCAATAAATAAATTAAAATTAAATAAATTATTAAAATAACGAAAGTATAGCCAGAATTGTCAACTTTGTCTTTTTAACTGCAGTGACAATAAACACTAAACTGGAGTGGCAGCCTTTTTAGCTAAACATTCACAGCATCCAAAAATCAAATTAGAATCGGCTGAAATGTTTTGAAATCACTTGTACCCTACCTGATTGAGAGAGAAAAAAAATCCAGTCTTTCACGCAATCTGCCTGTGTCCGTTTGAGTCTTTTCAAATAGCCCGCTAGTCAGCTCGTTAACGTTGGCCAGCAAAAGCACGCTGCAGTGTTTGTCGTTGTTGAGTGGTAGGACATGAGCTGATGGCACAACTTGTATATATGTTTTTTGGATCATCTTTTACCATTTCAAAGTGCATCCATTTCTACACTTCAGATTTTCTTATCACAGACATTGTTAAAGATTTAATCCCTGCCGCCAAGATGCTCCTCTGTTGGTCACGGATCATGGAAGTGAAACTTAAATCTGTCACGGGGTGGTTGGATTTGTTCACATTAAAAATATTTATTAAAAGCTTCTTTCTTTTCACATTTTTATTTACAGCATTATCATAATAGGCTGTATATTAACCTTTTGGAAGAGAACCGGTTGGTCTATGTAAAATCAGATATTGAGCACCCCCATATCTCGTTTCATAACACCTCTGCGAAGATTCGACTGTGAGATTGGTAGTCGAATCAGGCTCCTCCTATCGAAGCATCAAATCGTCGCCTATTCAGGGTCATTACTACAGTATATAAAGTGGACTATTAAAATAAAATAAAATGTAATCAATTTATGTTTTACTGACATTATGTTTTACAATTTTAAACCCATCTGATATGAACATGTCTGTGTTCTTCCCACACACAACCTTATAAAAAATGACAAAGCAAATTACCTAGTGTTTTCCAGCTTACACATGCATTCTTTGAGGAATCTAATCCCATCTTGATAGGAATGTCTGTGATTTTGGTATATAATATTTTTTACAATGCTTCTCATTTATTTTGACCTTAAGCTACTGTACATTACATTAAGCCCAGCAAGGTGCACCTTCATTATGAATTTGGACCTTTTTGTTAACTTTTTGCCTGGATAGAATAACGGATGGTTGTGCTGCTGGCATCCATCTGAAGTAAAAATAAAATTAATTCAATAATCAGAGAGAATGGCAACTATATATCACACAATAACGCATTTGCTTTTGAGATTGCTTTGTTTTAACTCAAACTTTACATATAAAACCAATCCTATCAAAATAATGCTTTATATGTGAGATTTACTGTTTTATATCTGACGGGAGGCGTCATGAATCATGATCATAATGTGTTTGTAAAAGTCTCTGCTATGATGGATTTCATAGTTCTTAGCTAATATCAGAGAAGCATGTCACATTTTCCCACTGTCTCTTGAAAGATGCCCACTGCATGTAAAACAACCATTGGTAAACACTATTTTTTCTTGTCTCAAGCACACATTCACAAAGCAGCATCGTGACAAGCATCTCTCCCTCCCGTGTGCTTCCACTCATGTTCTGTGACTCGATGTTGCTTTTAAATGTTGATTGACATACGTGTGCCCGACGTCACATGAAAACAGAGGCAGCGAGTGCAAGCCAAATAAACCTCTGAGTTGGAGCAAATTATGCGCTGTGTGGTGCTTTGGCAGGTGGAAAGGTTATGAGGGCATGAGAATGATCCACTCAACCTGAGCAGAGTGAGAGTGCATTGGGCCTGGTGCCTGGATTTGACTCGCAATAAAGCCCTGATGGTAACCATGACAACAGGTGAGATGATGACCAAAAAAAAAAAAATCACATGCTAAGACTGTATGTGGTAAGTTAAGATGGAGAGAAAAAGATAGAGAGAAACTATGTGAGTGTGTATGTGTGTTTGCCTTGTGGGTTGCTGGCCATGGAATAAGAGAGGGGGCGTTAGCTGTGCAGTAATTAAAGTGGCTGGCTTGCCCGAGATGTGTTGCCTCCCACAATAAACCATCAAAACACCCATATGCCCATAAAGAATGTCAACATATGTAAGTATAAAAGGATTGAAACTTATTAGAGCGCTGCATTGTTTGCTCACCTTGCACCATAAACAAGCACATAAATGGCAGTGTCTTATTATCCAAGCATGTGTGTTATACTACCTCACAGAAGAACAAGGGATTTCAATGATTCCAGGTTTCTGGCAGCAGAAAGCCTGCCTCACTTCAAAATAATGTTTTATTGCAAGACTCTTGCAAAGCACACTGTACGCACATTTTAAAAGCATTTAGCTGAGCTTCTGTAGACTGTACTTTACATTATTGTACATTAAGTCTGTGTATCCACTAGAACTGCACAATTCTGGTAAAATTAAGAATCACAATATTGTGATTCTCAATTTTACCAGAACTGTTATATATATTTATTTATTTTTTTATTTACAAACAGAGATCACAGTTCTCTCATGATTCTGAACAGACAGCAATAATGAAATTTACTAAAGATTCTGTCAAAATGTTAATTGCTGCAGTCTATTTAAATTGAATTTAAATGAATGATTCAATGACTCACTCATATATACTTGTTTCATTACTGGATGAATCAGCATTTTTGAACGAATCTCTTGAATGAATGATTTAATGACATACATTTTAAGTCACTTGTCGCCACCTGGTGGCGTAACGATGTAATCGATACAATCGTTATTTGAAGCGCCAAAAGTTACATTCAATAGGTGATTTGCTCTATTTTGATCAATATCGTAGACATCACTGTTTATATCTGAACTATAACATTGTATCCCAGTACTTCTGTGATAATATGAATATTTTTAACACAGAAATAATGAAACTGTGTGGTTGAAAAGTAGTGGAGCTGTTTCATACCTATACTGTACGTGATAACTGCTCTCTCTGGTTCTTTGGCAGTGCGAACACAGATTTAATAGACAAAGGCAAATCGATTGTTGTCATTTAGGAATGAGATTGTGTGGGTGTTTGAATCGAGATTGTGATCTTTTAATGATTAATCGTGCAGCTCTAGTGTCCACCAAAGCATTGTTTTTAGGCAGCTGAAAAAGCCAGCGCTCTTCAGAAAATGCCTTGCTGCAGGCGCTTGAGAGCGCTTTGGTGGTGCAACGTTTTTTTTTCCAGTTGAGATGCTACATGTGCTATGATACAGAATATCCGTTGAACTGTTACTAGTATCTGATTTTGCAAATAGTTTGTTTCTAAATATAAAAATGTCGACACAATATAACATATGTGCTTGGTATTAGTTTTGAATGAAGAGATGTGCTAGCTGTTGTTTGTTATTGTTGTACAAACAGATTTTGAATGAAAGGACAAGTAGATGCAAATCCCATAAAACTGCTTTGCATGCGTGGTGAAGAAGTAGAGAATGTGCGTCTAAGAGCTGTAAGCAAAACAACTTCAGTCCAAAATAAAAATCTAGGATCACACTGTTTACTTGTCTACTCTGGACTTCTGTTGAAGCACCCTGTCTAGCCATCCTCAAGCAGTTGTCATTGATGCAGCCAGTACCCAGAACCCTCAGCATGGTCCTGCATCTTATCATAATCATTACCATAATGCAGCCTACTGTGTCTACTGCTGGTTTGGAAAATAATGGATGAACTAAACAGGCTTCCATCATTCTACTTCTACTTGCTTTAATTCAGTCCCTGCTAGAGAGCTAGAGAGTTGGGTTTATCCACTTAAGAAATATAAGGATTCTGACAGACACAAACACGCATAGACATATACATGCGGTCCCAATGGGAACTCCCACACAGCTCTACGTGACACATTCTCCCACCAGGCAAACATCCAAGACTGTAAAGATGAAGTTTTATTGATTTTCCCATTTGGGAAACTGGGAGGTGCTTATTTGAGCACATACAGCACTGCACATTCCCCTGGGATCTGGCAAAAATCTCTAACAAACTCGTACACACAAAAGTGAGTGCTTTACACCACTTGAGGTGATGTCTGTGTTGATGGAGTCCAGTTATGCTCCGGTGACTGGTGACACGTATGTGTTGGTTCTCTGCTACAGTTGATTTGAGTGTGTGTGGTTACAGGCCTTTCATAGGGCTGGGCTGACAGGTGTCAAAGGACAGCTTTGTTTTTTACTGCCAGCTTTAGTTTCATGAGGGTCTTTCTGAATGCACAACACTGATTAGAGGCTACTAAAGAAACAGCTCTCCCCCACTGCTTAGTAAGACGACAACATATTTTTACTACAGCAGATCTGTCATCACTTACTGCCATTCTACTTTTCTCCAACTTACCTCTCATCCAAACTTACCCTATCCAACCATGTATCCTATCCTATCCTGGCTGTCTATCTATCTATCTATCTATCTATCTATCTATCTATCTATCTATCTATCTATCTATCTATCCGTCTGTCTGTCTATCCCAGGGGATTTCACAATGGGACCCGCGGACTCCCGGGGAGCCGCAAAGAAGTGCTTGGGAGTTGGAATATTTGAAAATAAATAAATACATACATACATACATACATAAATACATAAATAAATAAAAAGCAATATTTTACTAGTACTATTTTTTTTCAAATACATTTAACATTTTAACAGTAATAAGTTCATAAATATTCTGTTAGTACAATAAAAATGATTTAAATATTTTTAAAAACAGTATTGCTTTAATTTATAATAAATAATATATTATTATTGTGTATTAAAACATAAATAAAAACAAATCTTTTTAGTTTTTTCATATAGATTGTAAAATTTGACAGTAACAAATTTATAAAAATAGTTTATAAAAAAATAATAAAAAAGTTTATAAAATTAAAAAAAGACTATTAACTTAAAACAAAGTAAATATTTTAGATAATGCTTTAATATTTTGACATTAGCACAATACATTTTTTTTTATTTTATAAAATATTTCCATGATTAATAACTTATACATTATTATTATTATTTAAATAAATAAATAAATAAATAAGTAGTAGTAGACAACATGCATTTAAAATAAGACACTTTATTCTTTTCACACAGTTTTTACACACAAAAACTGCATAATTTCTAGTTTATCCATCATCTATCTAAATTTTCCATCCATCATCCATCATCCATTCTGTCTTTTCTCTCCAAATAGAACATCATTTTTAGAATTTTTATTTATGACCACAGGACCAGGGCCAGTGGAATTTCCACATACTGCAAACAATGTCTCCATGGAACGACACAAAAATCCCCCTGGAGCAAAATGAGGTTAAGTGCATTGGTCAAGGGAACAATGGTGATGATCTATGACTCACTTCAAGTGGGCATCAGACCAGCAACCTTACGGTTGGCATCCCTGATCATTAACCAATGCGCAACTCCCTCTCCTCTCTCCTCCCTTCCACTAACTATACAAAATGGGATCAACTGTCTGGTGAAAGATCCAGCTCATGCTAAGCTTTGTGGTCCCTTCTCTCCCTCCTGCCCTCCCTCTCCCCAGGCAGCGTAAGCCTCAGTCAGGCCTGACCCTTCATTGTCATCCCTCCACATTATCTCAGCAGAGGGCCAATTAGACATTAACCACATTATACATCCAGAGACCCCTCTTTAGCCACCGCTGGGCTCAATAACACATTACCATAGAGGCTCTTTAATAGGAAATGCTGTTAATTGTCAGGCGACATGAAAACCTGCCCACTAACATGAACTTGCGTGACGAGCCCCAGTGACAGTGTCATTTAAAGACAGATGGGGAAAAACAATATTGACAATGGTAGACAGAGACTGGGACATCACACATCAAAAAATGATTCATTGAATGATTCAACGAGTGAATCATGAGCAGGATTTATGGGCAACCATGATGACAGCGACTGGTAATGACAAATTGCTTTGTGATGTTAATAACAGACAAAATAGCTGGTCTGAATATTGAGCTTATGGGGGACTTGTGAGACATATCACAGCATTATCCATTTGGGACGTGGTTCTTTTTATGTTTAATGGAGTGACTGTACAACATTTATTGTCACCGATGGGAGTTTGATCACAAAGGTGCTATTCAAAATGCTATAAGGATATGTATTGGTTTCAAACTGTCTAAGTGGCTCTTCATTCTCATCTTTTTTGTACAGTACATTGAGGATACTTGAGAAGGATTGATGCAGGATTAATTCAAATTGCTCGATATATTAAAGCCAAAAACATGCCCGGGCTGTTGGGAAGATCTTATGCCAAAACAAAGAATGCTTTAATCCAGGAAAATCAGACAACATGTCATAACAAAACAACATATGAAATAAATCACACATCTCTCAATCTGTTCCAAAAGTCAGGAGCTACACAATTAAGGATGGGTAAATAGTCTTCTTTTTTTCAGTTCATCATGCACCATGAATTGATCCAAACCTGAATCTAAACATGAACATTTGACTACAACGAGGCTCCATCATGATTACCATCTTTTCTCTTAATAAATAAATAAATAAATACATACATACATACAAACACGCGCACACACACACACACACACAGTTACATAAATAATCATGTATACTAATATGAAATTTTCCAATCATCAGAAATAATCGTTGCCTAAGGGTACGTTTACACAACAATGATGTACTAAAATTCAATTCGCATTTTTCACGTACAGACAAAACACCATTGTCATAACGATCCCTGTTTACAAGGATCAGTGAAAACAACTAAAAACATTGTATTATGCTGCCAGGCCAGTTGGTGGCTATGTCATTTTGTAAAGAAACGCTACGCGCATATGGACTGAACATGTAATAAGCATATGCATGACCGTCACCGTTTTCACAAATTCACACTTTTGTACAGAGATGATAATGGTACCATTTTCAAAAACATGCACTTTGAAACTAATTTTTTAAAAGTTTGTGTTTTTTAGGCCCCCAAAATGCCAACACACATAAAAAGTTTTTAGTCGGAAACGGTGTTGTGTCAACAACTAAGTGGGCAATTTAGGCATTGTGAGGCACTTTTTGTAATGTCAATTCAATAAACAATAAATTATTTTCATTTGCTGGATTTTCTCAGCAAATACAGATATAATCAATTAATTTACAGTAGATTAATCACATCAATTATTCTGCATATCATATCATTAATTCAATTAATCAATTAACAGTTGCAACTAAGCAGATCTAATCCACAAACATGCAATAAATCTCCTGATTAGCATTTCCCATGATTGTAGGTAGCAGAAACTGTCTGTTCTCTTGTAAATATACACATACATGAAGTGTGGCTCTGTTGAATAAGCACTATACAATTTTATCACACCAAAGTATCTTAGTCAGGAGGCCTCAGCTGCGGTACACCTAAAGAACCTCTCAGTGGAGATGGAGTTGCTTAGAGAGCCAAATCAATAAGCCTTTAGCCACAGGGCAGGAACCGGCTAGGGAATGGGTCTGAGCAGCAAAGGCTTCTGGAACTTCATGATACTTGTTTTTTTTTTTATTACCATAAGACTATTACTGTCAGTCTTTAGACTATTTGATTTTTTAAAAGCTAACATAGTGTAACAATCAAAGGCCCTGTTTTACACCTGGTATTAAGATGCATTTTGGTCAGATCACGAACGGACGATGCAAAGATCATTAACGGAGTGTAAAACATTTTGAGCTGTCCACTTTCAACCACTTTAAGAAGCAGCCGAAATGCATTTGACCGGATTGCTTTTGTAGTGTAAATACTCATTTGGCCAAAGACTGTCGTCTAATGCGTAAACATTAAAGGAAGTGCGCTAGCCAGACAGGATTTAAACTTTGTCGGCTGAAAACCCAAGATTGGTTAGAAGACGAAAGATGTACCAAGAACAATGTTCTCTCACCATTCCTGATTTCTAACACACACTCACTGTGTTCGCATATAGGTCTTGCGGCTGTCAGAGCAGAAACGAAAGCTGCTG
The DNA here is from genome assembly GCA_037101425.1 of Elopichthys bambusa. NCBI lineage: Eukaryota > Metazoa > Chordata > Actinopteri > Cypriniformes > Xenocyprididae > Elopichthys > Elopichthys bambusa. Next base: position 29,318,545 of record CM074436.1, read on the forward strand.
CTCTCCGTATGTTTTTTCCGTAGTCTCCAATCACATTCATATGTAAATTGCACAAGATTATTTTCTCCATTAGATCGAAAGAAGAACTTAACCTCGAAGAAATCAGGACAGAAGTGGTTGAAAGTGGACAAAAAAAAAAAAAAAAGTGGTCTAATTCTCACTGTTAACTAACTATTAACTACAACTTTTGCCTCAAAAACTCGTTGCCCCCATTCACTGCCATTATAAAGCTTGGATGTGTCAGGATATTTATTAACATAACTCCGACTGTGTTAATCAGAAAGAAGAAAGTCATATACACCTAGGATGGCTTAAGGGTGAGTAAATCTTGGGGCAATTTTCATTTTAAAGTGAACTAATCCTTTAAGACTGCATTTAATTGATCATATAATGTCAGTTGAACAAGATTCAAATTCAGCACTGTACACTTAAATATTCATCTGAGCTCATTCTCAGGTGAGGGAGACTGAAATCACAGAATCCCCCTGTTAAGAGGAAAAATTCTGTAAAATTCCCTGGAACGCATTTAAATGTTACAATGTATCAAACAGAGCTGAGAGTACCAGATTTATAAGCAAAAATATTAAAATATATCTTTTATTTACACAATATTTGTTCAAAACTCTTTGTAATTACAATGAGAAAAACGCAACATGCAAGTGGCGAGGAACTTCCAGAATTTTGTTATTGGCAAAAGTTCAGATTCCTCTGAAATCTGCTTAGTTTTTCTATGAGTCCATATTCCATAAGGGTTTAGTGAAAACTGCTTGAGCTAAGAACAAACGAGGTGAAAAACAGGCAGAAAGAGAGAGGTGTGATTATTTCCAATATTGTTTTGTTCCAACAAGTCAAAAGTACCCTACTTGCATTAATGAGGGTCTACAAACCTAAAACACTACAATGGCCCAATGAACAGTAAAGAGGGTCACCCAGGAGTACTCATTGTTTCCAAGAAAACCTCCACATTCCTTTGATGGCTCACAGTGTCCAAATGACCCACTGAGAGATGTGACTCTTTCATTCACATCTAAGAGTAGGCCTGTGGAGTCAGGTCCTCTGGGAAATGTTTTTTTTTTTTTTTGGCACCAGCAGTCTACTATCCAAGATGGCAGAGAAAGTACAAAAAAAAACAAAAAAAAACAAAACAAAACAAAACAACAACAACAACAACAAAAAAACGACGACATTTCAAGGCAATGCTTCCCCTGGTCAGGAATAGTAGTGACTCTGTGCTGGTCTGCCTGCAAATCTTTGCAGCATGACTGACACGGGAAGGTAGACCTCACTGACAGGACTGCTAATCCAGAACAGAGCCATTGATTGAACACGTCCCTAAATGTTGTGCTCTGCCTGGCAAGTGCGGCCATTTTAAGTCTCATCAGGACAGGGCAGAGCAGGTATCCATTATAAAGGCAGGAGAGCTACGGTGGGCTTAAGCATTGGCGGTTCACTGGCTTAGTTCCACAGGAATGTGCGGTTAAACACTTAACGATGCAGAAAACATTAAGATGGAACATAACAGGATATTGATTAGGTGTATACTGCATAAACACAATGCACATCTAATTGACAATCAAAATAATTTCAGGTCCACCTCATCTGTGTCATCTCTGTTAAGTATGGAAAGAGAATGAGTCATATTTATCAGGCAACCGACTTCTATACAATATACAATATAGACACAACTGTGCTCTGAACGATTAAAGGATAATTTCTCACTTGTTTAACATTTGAAAAACATTTATATTCTATAACAAATATAATCTCACAGTAACATCTTAATTACACCTTGCTCTTAAATGCATTTATTTCTATAATTATATTTGTTTTTGAATCTCACTGAAGGAATAGCTCATCCAAAAATGAAAATATGACTTTGTTATTCTAACCCCATAAGAATTATTGTCTAGGAGTGTATACAGTCAACGACGACGAATACAGCTATCTTAATAAACCAAATAAAAAAACGTAATTTTTTAAAATTAAATTTAGTTTTAAAATTAAAAATAAAATTAAAACTTAATATTTTCAAATCAGGTTCAGTGATTTGGTCTTTTCATTACAAAAGCCATCATATGCTGCCAGAAAACTTTAAATATAGCACTTAAGTCATGTGGACCAATCTTACTTTTATGGAGGTTTGCATCAATTCTTCAGCTTGAAAGATAACTAAATATGGGTGAGTAGATGATGACATAATTTTTCATTTATTTATTTAATTTTGGATGAACCATTCCTTTAAAAGTGAGAGAAATGTTGGAACCACATCTGGGGTTTATGTTCTCTCTAGCCAAAGTGCTTCAGAGTCACTATAAGGAATGGTTTGGATTCTCACATTTCCTCATCGCTGTGTCAAGTCATTACTGGGCACCAAGTCATTAGCTGATGGTGCACCCATTTATTACAGCTAAAGAGCGATGGGCAAGGTGGAGGAGAGACAGATCAGACTTTAGGATGGCCACGGTCGCAGGCTTTTTCCTTCCGCCTGTAAAGCTCAACACATCCATTTCGCTGTCAAATCTTTGCTGAGCATTTAGGTGACAAAAGAAGTAATAGATTTGAGGCACAATACACTGAAACAGGAGAGAAAAGCTATTTTATATAATCACCTGGAGAATAGAAAGCAAATTTAAATTTATTTTTTTAAGATATGATGGGGTACACATCGGATGTGCTCGGAATAGTTGCTGTCCCGTCAGCTAATCTAAGATCTGTTGATTTTACCCCAAAATCAGGCTGAGGCTGGTCCAACGTTTCTCTCAAGTCAATGCTGAGAAAAGAGAAAAAAAAGAAAAAAAGAAAAAAAAAAGCTTAGTGTGCTTTTTTCTCTCAAGGCGTAGGAGTTTTAGTCATGAGTTAAGGTAATCCGAACAGATGCTGTTCACTTGCCCTTGTTTGCAGACTCCTGCGCCAATTAGCGGACTAAGCAGACTATGTGTGGCATATTTTCAACATGAGATTAATTCATATTTCACAGCGTGCTAAGCAAAGGAAAAGGCTGATCTTAAAATTATGGCAGCCATCAGAAAGCAGGCAAACCAACAGACGCATGCTAGCTTCATGTACGGGATCGTCACAGCTCATTGTCCTTGAAAATTAATCGGAATGAAATGACAAGCCTGGGGACTGCATTCCGCGGTGCACTGCAACAAGGCTCCTGAGCAGAATATTTATGTAAGCCTGGCTAAGTGGCAACAGATGATATCTGTATTCCAACTGGATGGCGGGACTTGAAATGGCTGTGATAAACAAGCCTGGGCAGGCGGCATTATGAAATGTAAATGTAGCGGTTCGGGTTCAGAATTAGGCCAATGAGGGCGTGTGAGGGTGCGGCGGGGGCGTGAGGGGGAGGAGAGAGGAGTCGCCTTGCCCTGGACTATATCTGAGCTTGCGTGTACTACCAGCTAACTGCAATGACATATGGCGCGTGATGCCATTACCATGCTCACTGCGCACAAGCTCATTTTTCAACAACCTAACAGCCTGAAAAGGCAATGCTTACACTACAATGCCATTTTGAACTCACTCTGATGGTCCGATTGGAGTCTGGCAAAAAAACACATTCATCTCGCTCAGAGACCGTATCAGTATTGGTCTAGGATAGCTCATCGGCTAGTGAGAGTATCTAGCCAGTGAAACTCAAGTAGTGACATGCTGTTATTTATCAAGTCTCCAAAAAGAATCAATAATATAAATCTAGATTTAAGAAAGCTGAATGCCTATCCTGTCAATGCCATATATATATATATATATATATATATATATATATATATAGTAAACAATTGCATCATACATACAGTTAACAGTATCATATATACTGATACAATATATACAGTATCATATAAACTGAGTTAAAACCTAATAAAACAAATTCTTTAAAATAAAAAACACATAAATAAGAGAGAAAAAGAGAAAGAAAGAAAGAAAGAAAGAAAGAAAGAAAGAAAGAAAGAAAGAAAGAAAGAGAGAGAAAGAAAAAAAACAAATACAAAGAAAGAAAGAACAGATACAAATTGATTACATTTTCTATCGAGTAAGCAGAGTGCTGGCCATCGGTAGACATGCTCTGTGCCGAATAACAGATACAAAATAAATTAATTAAAAAAATGAAATTATCCTCTTGTTTACGCAAGACTTTTAACAGATCAAAGCCACAGGGAACTGACACACTGTTTAAGTCATTAGAAGGATATTAATCTGCAATAATAAGCAAACCACATACTAATAACAGTAGACGTTTGCAGATAGATGGCGCGTTCTAATTCATTTAAGGAGGGAGAGATGTAATGTTTCAGTTGTGTGCTTCATTTAAACTATAGTTTAAGCCCAGCCTCTCTTAAATATCAAATTGTCTCAGGCACAGAGAAAAGAGAGGGAGAGAGAAAGAGAGAAGGAAAGAAAAAAAAAAGAGAGCGCACATTGAAGAAAAAAAAGGGTGAGCAGAAGAGCACCAGGAGGAGGTGGAGGAGAGAGAGAGAGAGAGAGAGAGAGAGAGAGAGAGAGAGAGAGAGAGAGATAGAGAGCGCCTGGGCTGAATTGTGAGTGGCTTACGACACTCAGTGAACAGAAGGTGTTTCTGCATGCACTGCCAGTGCACTAGTCTGCTGCAAGGGATCAAGCATCTCTCTCCTCCCCGTACACCGTGCCTGCCTTCAGCCTCAGCCTCAGCATCTACAGCCTCCGCAGCCCACTGGAAATGAGCTTCATACAAAGAAGACCTTGCTGAAGATTTGAGTCTTACTAGAAACAGTATCATCATTGATCTTTGGATATCACTATACAAACAATTAAAAAAGGAAAGGAAAAAGAGAGCTATATGATGCAGATCACACAGCTTTTGAATGTGTATAATTGTGAAGAAACGACCACTGACAGAATGCCAACGAGCTTCACTCAATGTACATTGTGCAGGTCAGTGATCACTTTAGGTTATGGATGGTGATTTGCGACGACAAATCGGGAGTCTTTGATGAGAAGGGAGGAAAGAGAGGGAGAGTGAGAGTTTGGAGTGGATTATTCCCTCCTTCGTGCGCATTTTTCCCCCGCTCATCTCTCCCACAGATCGGCGCAGCAGTCAATGCAGAGCAGCGGCGGAGAGAGGACAGCGCTCATGCATGCAGTCCGGGAAACTTGCACTTCCTCCCAGTCTGCTGAATGCCACTTGGATTCGTTCTCTTTTTGGCTCTTTCACACGAGGAGAACTAAGACATTGTAAGTCTGCCAGGATCTGGTGTCCGATGAAAAGGAGGGGGGGGCTGAATTTGTACCACACTGGGGTCTTTTTTAGTTTCGCACATAATTAGTGTCGGCACAAAGGGATCAACTGAATAGAGGTTGTCAGCCTCTGGAAAGGGGTGAGTAGGCATCCTTTCATGTGAGATTGATTCTCAAGGAGTGCATTTTTTTTTTTTTTTACTTCCCTGTCTCTCTTTTCCTTTCTCTGATCTAACATGAGCAAAGTGACTTGTCGTTTATTTGCCATCGCTCTTCTTTCAATGTGGCAGGATTTCTTGAATTTTTAAGTAACAAATCACCATCCATATTCTCTATAAATACATATCAACTGAAAGACTTGGGGAGTTACAAATCACAAAATCCAAAATGACCAAGATCTGAAAGATTCAATGGACTTTTTCTCTACGACACTGCAGGATATTCATGCTAATGGATTTCCTCCTAATTGGTCTGTACCTAAAGTGGCCACTAAGGAAGCCCCCTGGGCTGATTCTGTGCTCCCTGGGCATTGTTCTGAAAATAGTTCCGTTGGTGGGAGGGAGCTGTCCGAGGCCGTGCCGATGCGACAACAAGCTGTTGTATTGTGAGGGGCTCAACCTGACCGACATCCCCCAAAACCTGAGCAGCGCCATTGGTTTGTCCCTGCGCGAGAATAACATCTCTGAGCTGCGGGAGGGGAACTTTGTGGGCCTGTCGCAGCTTACCTGGCTCTACTTGGATCATAACAATATTGAGATTGTGGAGGAGAGCGCCTTTGAAAGGCTGCGAAGGGTTAAAGAGTTGGATCTGAGCACCAATCGGATAGAGAGCCTGCCCAACGGGACCTTTAGACCTCTGCCCAACCTGCGAATATTGGATTTATCCTATAACAGACTTCAGTCCTTGGAGCCAGACCTTTTCCATGGCCTTAGGAAGCTTACCAATTTACATTTGCGCTACAATGCCCTTAAATTCATCCCTGTGCGGATTTTCCAGGATTGCAGGAGCATGCAATTCCTGGATCTGGGTTACAACCAGCTGCAGAGCCTGGCACGTAATTCATTTGCCGGACTCTTCAAGCTCACTGAGCTGCATCTGGAGCACAACGAGTTGGTGAAAGTCAATCTGGCCCATTTCCCCCGCCTCATATCCCTGCGGACCCTCTACATGCGAAACAATAAGGCCACCATTGTGGTCAGCACCCTTGACTGGACCTGGGACCACTTGGAGAAGATTGACTTCTCCAACAATGAGATTGAGTACATTGAGCCACATGTTTTTGAGAGTGTGCCCAACCTTAACACTCTTATGCTGGACTCTAATAAACTGACTTACATAGATCAGCGGATTTTGGACTCATGGACATCCCTGAGCAGCATCTCTCTGTCGGGGAATGACTGGGAATGCAGCAGGAATGTCTGTGCCTTGGCTTCCTGGCTTAGCAACTTCCAGGGACAACGTGACAGTGGCCTGTTGTGCGCCAGCCCGGACATTGCACAGGGTGAGGACATTCTGGACGCCGTCTATGCTTTCCAGTTATGCGAGGACAATGTGGAAGCAACCACGCAGTCATTCACAGTCACCAGAAACCGGGCCAGAGGGTTCATATATGATGGCCCAACGAGAAATCCATACGACCTGCAGGACATGGAGGGTGGGGAAGTGGTGACCAACTCCTTAACAGTGACTGCGTCCACTGATGACCTGGAGAGCACCATGCAAATTCACAAAGTGGTGACAGGCACCATGGCCCTCATTTTCTCTTTCCTGATCATGGTCCTCATGCTCTATGTGTCCTGGAAATGTTTCCCAGCGGGCATCAGGCAGTTGAGGCAGTGCTTCACCAGCCAGCGTCGCAAGCAGAAGCAGAAGCAGACCATGCAACAGATGGCTACTACGTCTGCATCTGAGTACTACGTTGACTACAAACCCAACCATATTGAGGGGGCACTTGTCATCATCAACGAGTATGGCTCTTGCACATGCCAGCAGCAGACATCTCGAGAGTGTGAGGTGTGATATTCCACCCATGTTGTTTTTAAAAGTCAATGGTTTCAATGTATGGATGGATATGGAACACACTTTAACTTGGCACCTCATTTCGCTGCTCTCAGGAGAAAGCTACATTTCTGGAGGGCAAATGGACTGAAAACAGGGATTTAGTGCTGGTTTCAACAGCCTCAAAGCTTTGTGGGAGAATCTGACTGTGAAACCTGTGTACTTTATCCAAAAAATGTGGAATAATTATGCTGACCTGTCCTGGCTTCTCTTGTAAAGAGTGGATATTTGAGCTTTAATGTGTCTTTCTACTTCAGGATATTGTAGGACTCTCTAAAGCTACCGAGGACATCCACAACAACATTTTTACCATGGGAACAAACATATGAACATCCAAAACTGGAGAGGAAAACAACAAAACAAAGAAACCCTTAAATAAATAAAAGATTCTATGTAAAATATGTTAACAGCAGAAATGCAAGAGTAGGGATAAAAATGCAAGATGTTATCCTATTTCTTTTGTAATCTATGGAGAAAAAAAGAGGAAAATACAAATGTTTAAATAAATGAATTGCAATTCACAGTACTCATTATTGCAGGTGAGTTGGAGGGTTGCTTTTTTGTCTATGATCCTGGGGAAAAACAAAAAAATGTTCAGAGAGCTCTGCAGTATTGCAGGATGTAAATAAGCAGGGCTGTTGGGAGCGCTTCACTTCATTTGAAATGTTAAGCCTCAGTCTAAGATTCAGATCTCCTCGTCTCTCCCCGAGATATAATCACTGTGCAAAGCTTGATTGCTATGGCTGTTGCAGTTGCCCCCCTTGTACCTATCCCGAATAGATTAAGCAAACTAGCAAAAACAAAACAGGCTGACATGGTTTGATCAAATCTCACATGATAAAGTCAAACATTTGTGTGCTGTGCAAATAAACAAGACAAGGAGTGTCTAAGACCTTAATTCCTTCACTGCTTCCACAGACTTTAGCGACAAGACGTACAAAGCGCCTCAACTGAGGGGTAAATATCAGAGTGAGAGGAGGCCTTAAACATTTAAATGTACTTGAAATGGGAGTGATTAACAATACATGTTTTTTTTTTTTTTTTCCAAAAAAGTTTAGCTGATTCAAGATGTATATTTCATTGTGGATTTTTGTTTAAATGTGACTATACTTTAAAAGACGCCCTGTGGTCACCCGTTGTTATTGTGTTAGTGATCAATCTAACAATCCATCAGGGATTGTTAGATTGTGTGCATCCCGCATCAGTGGCTATTGAGCTGGTGAAAGCACAGGGCTTCTGAGAGAAGGTACAGGCTGCTCCCTAGTGTTCACACCAGCAGCAGAGGAAGACGAGATACCGCAGCAAACAAGCCTTTGAATTTTTCTTGCCCAGGCTTTGTGTGTGTTCGTGTAATATGCCTGTTGCTTGTCTATATGCATTCTCTAAGCTCAGCTCAGGATTACTGCCACATAGTAAAGTATCTGGACTAAACAAAAGCAGGCTGGTTATAAATAAGGGAGATCTCACTTTGCATTGACTGTGTTGTCACCTCACTCACTTGGCTGTTATAATAATAGATTTGTTTATTAAGCATAGGGGACATGCCACTGTGAAGATGATGTGTGAGGTACTAAATGTATGTTTGTGTGTGAATGTGTGTGTAAGAGTGTATGTGTATGCATTTACATTTGACTATTTAAGTGTTTTTTTTTTGTTTGTTTTTTTGTGTGCCCTCTCCTGAAAAGGTGGAATAGAGTTTGTTCTGACCAGCTGCATGTGTGAAGTTATATTAATTTGTCATAAATGACTGGGATATGCCTTAAAGGGAAAATGTAAGGCTGAGCAAATATTTTTACAATCAAATCAAACAGTTTTATTATGGATTCCAAAGTCCCGCCCCCTTTGAATCCTTTAATACTTGATATGAAACTGTTCTATTTTCAGCACTGTATTTGATGCGTATATGAAGCTAAGCCAAGCTAAACCAATAAAATGTATTCCTACTGTTGTAAATGATAAGCATTGTGACACGCTTTGCCCTTTCCTGATTAATCTAGTCATGCTGTTTATTATTATTATTATTATTATTTTTTTTTTTTTTTCTGTTTATGCTTATTTTCTGTCAAAGAAGATGTTTTGAAGATGCTGATGCATTATTCAAAACTTCTGGTCTGACACTCCTTGGACCACCCCCTTTTTTTAATTTCCTTGTGTTTTTTGAAGCAAACCCCTAAATATGTACACTCCAATGTGTGGTTTGCTTTTTAATGAATCTTCTGGAGAGTATAAAAAAAAAAAAAGAAAAAGAAGAAAGAAAAAAAGGCAAACAAACAAAAAAATATATATCTCTATTTGACTTAGTGGCAGATTTCTAGCATCAAAACAACAATAAAATGACAGCATTGTTTGCTGTATTGCCGAAAAAAAAAAAAAAAAAAAAAAAAATTGTAGCTATTCTCGATCCCCTTTCTCAAAACAGGTCGTTGGATTGAGGGTAAGAAAAACATGTCATTCAGTAACAATAGCTGTTAACCGTACCAGCAACGAGGTAACAGGGGAAACAATGGAGACATAGAGTGAGCTGTTTGATTTCATTCACCCTTCTCTTCTCTAACACTCAACGAATTTAAGCCCCGCTCTAATCAAAGCACTTCTGTGGCCTATTTTTAGACCTTCTAGCTTTGTATCAATATTGCATGTTTGTCATTTCATCTTGGCACTGCTGGGAGTTGTTTTGAATTCCCCTTTCCCTTAATTATTATTATTTTCTGTTTTTCTTATCAAGGAGCAAATGAATATTTGAAGTGGCGGGAGGTTTTGTTTAATCTGAATCTCTCGCCTCCTTCTTATGCTGCTTACAAACCCCTCAGCCAACTCCAACTAGAGTTACTGCTCTGACAATTAACTCTAATAATTAATACCGTTATTGATGAGGTTTGAGGCAGATCAATACGGGTAGCTTTTAGCCAATTACAGACTTTCTCGCCTGTTGCTTTTCCAGACAAACAAACAAAAATCTTGTGTTAGTGTTGACAGAAGAAAAAAACAAAAAAAGAAAAAAAAAAAAAAAAAAGGGGGGGGGGGGGGTTATTTATACCACAATCTTTTATTGATATTTTGGCTAATTAGTGTGGGGAGCACTTAGCTATATGCCCAGTACTATCGGACAGGGAGAGAGAGAGAAAGACAGACATGCAATGGTCGATCACTAAGACATGGATTCAAGCAGAGAGAAAAGGCGTGAGCCCTCGGATCAGTGGGGAGGCAGCTGTGCCAAGTGGTAGGGGACAAGACATTAGCTTTTGACCTTGTTAGCCTGAGCGACCATGTGTGTGTTTGTGTTTGTGTGTGTGTGTGGGTGTGCTACATGCAAATAGCAAGCTGAATATGAAGCTCTCAAGTGAGCACTGAGGGTTTTAGTGTGTTTTTACATGTTGTACAGTTGAGGGGGGGTCAACACTGGTAAACAAAGCAAGACAACGGGATGCTACAAATACCTAGAGAACTAAAACAAATTCTCAATCTATGCAAATCATGTGGGTAAAGAATATAGGAACAATCTCACAGACTTAAGTGTGTACATAAATTCAAACCGTTTAACTGACTGCAACATTACAAGTCTATATCATATAGGAAAGAAAATGTCCCTGGTATATAAATTTAGAAGAGAACAACATCACAAACTAGGCTCAGATCAGTGTTATTTCAGTATCATTGAGATACTAATGTTTGTTTGTATTACTATTTTGAATTAGTTTTTATTTTTGTTATTTTCATTTTAGTTTTACTAATTTTGTTGTGTGTGCCATTGTTTATGTCTACATAGCTTTTATTAATTTTTAATAAACTAAATGAAAATGAGAAATGTTTCTTTGGCAACTAGATCAATCAATATATATATATATATATATATATATATATATATATATATATATATATATATATATATCTTATTTTAAGTTAACTTTGTTATTCAATAAACAAAAATACAGTATCCAATCAAAAAGCAGATATTTTAAAATGAACTAAAACCATTTCTCAAAAAAAATTCTCAGGGGACAAATAACCTAAGCTAAGCGATTCACATTCATTTGATATCTCTATACTCTTGCTGTATGTCAACAACTGTTTAATTTTTGTCTATTTTCATTCCTCCTAAGGAACTTTAGGAGGAACATCTGAGATAAAATGTATACTTAAAAGAGAAACACTGCATGTAAGAAAATCCAACATCTTTTCCTATGTGTAAAAAAAAAAAAAAAATGCAGGGCATCTCAGTCCTGTGTATTGGTATCTAGTTTTCAAAAACCTAAAAAAAAAAAACAGACCACGTTTTCCAAGTTTCCTCGAGTATCACACAAACAGATTGCATTTCATAAGAAATTAGAAATGGGTTGCATAAATTCATAGAAGGTCGGTGATATGGGAAAACTAGATTAAGTGTCACGGTATCGGCATACATAAAAATTCAGATATTTCATCAGAGCCTCTTGATAGAGCACCAGATGCTTAACAAATTAATTAACCTTGCTTGCTGTCTCTCAGTGTTGATTGAATGCCCCTGTGTGCCATTCCCTGCCTATGGTCTCGCATAATAAAACACCCACACATAAACAGATATCCTGCCAAGACGCATAAGACTGACCGGGACTCTAGAAGAGGACATTAGGAATCTACACAAGAATTGACTGTTGGTTCCCTTGGTGACTCATAAATGTATTCAAGTCGATATCATCCTTATTATTTGCAATATAAAGTTGTAGTAAAGAACTTGTTTTTATTGGAATATGAGTAAACTGAGCAAGATGACTTTATCATCCTCCAACTCATCATTATAATTACCAACATCATCATGAACATCATCATTCTTATATGTGCATCTGCATCACTGGCGTCACATTAACCGTCGCCGCAGGGGCATTGTGCCATTTTCAAAATGTAACCAAATCATTAAAATAGCTATATATAATAAATGTATACAGTGTCAGATAAGACTAATTTGGATGGCTTTTAATGCTCATTTACACAGATATAAACACCCACGTCTTTATTTACAGATGCAGAGACACTGAAGTGAGTGGGAAGAGGACATATACGTCAACATGCTTTATGAAACAACACATGATGGCAAAAAAAAAAAAAAAGGCTAATGCAGTTGCAATTTAAGTCATAACCAATGTAAATGTCCTCAGCATTACATTAATGAATAATACACTGCTGAAGTCAGATATCATATGGCTGAATGGTAATGCTTCAGGCTAATGTTCAGCAACATCTGCTCTCACATTTGTGGCACTGCACCGAGTGCACAGTCGTAGGGTGGAAACAATGCCGATTGTTATTTTCTGCAAGTTAGCGGAATATCTCATGGGTCACACCCAGCACACAGCTCGCTGTTCTCCATTTATGCAGATATGTGAAAAAATATCTGAAATATGAGTAAACAGAGGTACTTATTTGCTGACCCTGACGGTGACTTTTCCCAGTAACCCTTGAGAGACAGAACTACCTGAGAGCACTTTGATGATTAGCATGCGGGAGAGAGCACAGGAGGAGGTCACAGCACTGTAGAGATCAGGACATATTAATGCTTTGCAGTCTGTATCTAAAGCTAGACAGAGAGATGTGGCACAATAAGGAGGATTGATAACCTTCCCTCTGAGTCTCAGTCTCTATTTCTCTTTCCTTCTGTATTTGTGCCTAAGCTATATAAACACACTGTGCCCAGATATAATCACTGACATGTGTAAACACCAAACAACTTAAAGTGCTCCTATTATACTTTTTCGAATATTACCTTTCAAGCACTGTGTAATGTAGATGTCTGTGAATGTAAACAAACTGCAAAGTTGTGAAGTTAAAAGTGCACAATAAATAAAGTTATTGTCTCTCAAAATAAATATTTGGCTCTGAACAGCCTAAACGAGTCATCAGGAATTTGAATCCCACTTCCGTAACGGCTAAATGTCACTGGGTAACACATTTGCCCAATGCCTGCCTATGTTCTTCATTGGCTGCCCGTGAACAACGTTTGACCCACCCTCAAACACTGTAGCTGGTTTGTGTTGTGTGTACATGTCAAGAAGACGCTGTTTTTGGCTCTGCAAAAGCAACATTTCTAAAAATTTAGAATGTGAAGAGTCAGTGGTTAAAATTACCACAGCGATACAATAGCAGTATAACCTTTTGAAGACTGCTTTTCAAATCTCCGTGAGGTCTAAATGGGAGCTGAAGTTCAGCTATGGTAATGGGCATTTCGTTTCCGACAGGCACTGTAAGTGGTAGACCAATCACAACAGATTGGGGCATCTGGCCAATCAGAACAGGCTCACGGAAAGGAGGGATTTAGAGAGACTGGATCATCAGACAAAATCAGTGAAAAATGTGGTGATGTGCAATGTATATTATGAGAAAATGAAAGCGTTTTTTTGACCTTTGATGCATTTATAGGAGACCACCGAAACAAAATTAGGAACTTTTAAAACAGCATAATGGGGCACTTTCGATCTTGTATAACGTTTTGTTCATCATGATAGTCTTCAAAAATGAAGACAGCTTTTATGAATTTTGAAGCCTAAATTCAACTGCCAGAAGTAACAAGCTAAATGTAGGCAATAAACAAACTATACCACAGTCACATGACTTCAACATCACCATTATTGAGCTTCTGACAACTCCATCAGTCTTTATTAAAAAAAAAAGGACGATGGAACTGGTAGTGTTAAAATGCTAACTTCCTTCTAGGTTTTGTCCTGCAAAGCACTTTGCATTTTGCATTTTGTACAATTATGGGATAGATGGAATGTGTGGTTACTTAGCAACTAACGGTTCAATTTGCAATATTCATTACATAAGCCCTGCTGTTCTGTTTGAGTTAGATTCTTACAATTTCACATAACAGACTCTTACTTGCAAGAAATAAATTCACTTCAAGGACAAACAGTCTCCGCAATTATCTTTTTTTTTTTCTTCAGTATTTTGTATTGTAGGTGCAATCTTTTAAAATATTCTAACAAAAAAATGGTCCAATGGATATGGTTTTTTTATATGTCATCAGTAAACTTTTAAAAGTTTGCAAATTTGCAAATCTAAAAAATTAAAACGTACAACTGTCAATAGACTCAGATGTTAAATGTGGGTTTCAATCAATTTGGCTTGCCATTGAGTACATGCATGACATATCTAGCTTTATTTTTTTATTTTTTTTTCTAGGAAAATTAAGCATCAGATATCATTATTGCTGAAATGTGATTTACAATAAATATGCAATGTGATTGACAAAGGCAACTTTCTATACCTGTTGGACTCCGCTAATTGCTATATTTGAGGTTCTATATTGCTGATTTATCTATTATGAGCCAATTAAATATCTCTTCAGTGCCTTGAAGTGCAAACGGTAGATTATAAGATTCAAAGTGACAAAAAACAAAATAAACCACCTGATATCTGTGTTTGAACAGCTGAACACTCTCTGCTCTGACAGGATGAAAAAAGAAACCTTGCAGAGCTGTAATTTCCGCAGTAATTCCTCTGCCCCACGGGATATCAAAGACGCTGCGCAAAAATGGGATTAGGGGGGAAGCATAAGGAATCTTGATTGCATTGAGAAGGACAATGAATGCTGCTGAAAAAAAAAAAAAAAAAAAAAAAAAAAAAAGCCTATTTAACTATTGGTCTGCCAATATGGGTTTTTCAATAACCAATGATACTAAAGAGCACTATTTATATACAGAACCTAAGATGTACACAAAACAGCTCAAGTGAACTAAATACATACAGTATTTACAGTACACTATGTCAGTAATATTTTATTGACAATAAAATTCAATCTTTATTGTCAATAAGATGTCGGTATTTAAAATGACTAAATACTCGCAGATTAATAAGCATAATAATTAATAAGCATACTAACAGAGATGAAAAGTTCTAAGTGACTTATTTGAAACTTTACTAAGCATACTGTAAATATACATAAATAAAAGCTTTGGGTAAAATAGGCCATTTTTAATTCTTCAAACCAAACAAAACTTAAGTACTGAATTAATATATTTATGATCAACATTCTGCCATCTTAGATTTAGCTTCCACTGAGCTTGGCACAATGTATTCTGTGATTGCCTTGTCTAGAAAGGAAATATGTAATGCTGCCTTTGAATTTGGCCAAGAAGATATCTTACGACAGCATAATTAAGCTGCCTATTTTTTGAACAGGCTTCACATCAGGAGCACATCTATAAATGTTGCTTCTATAGAGGATGTTCACTAGGCTTGAGAACAGAGTATACATTATGCACAGACTATCTAACTCTGAATCAACAACAAGGAAACAGCAGTGAAGTAGTGTTTCGAAAAAAAAAAAAAAAAATATATATATATATATATATAACATTTGTGCTATATGCAATGTGTGAGCTGAAAGCTCACTTTATGTGTTATGTATGGATCTTTTAAATATTCATGATGAATTCTTCAAGCATTATGGCATGCTAATAGTTTTTCCCTCCAAAGAAAGCTACAAAAAACACTCAAAATAAGCAGTGGATTTCAACTGAAAAAGTGTCACTTATGTAGTTAGTGTCAGCACAGATGGACGTCCACATAAACAGAGAGAGAGAGATGTTACATTTATCACTGGCTATGACCAGATCACTAACACTTTGAACAGAGTCAAACACCCTGCATCTTTCTTTTCATTCTTTCATCCTAGATGATCAACTAATTTCACTTTTTTTCTAATAAATGGGACTGACGGACTGCTGGACAGCTTAAAATTCATGAATCCAGGTAGATTTAAGAGGATATTCTGATATCAAATATAGAACACGAAAGTAGCAAACAAGAGAAGGTAAACAAGAAACACTTGGATTAGAAACATAAGCTACATTTAAAGTGATATAAAGTTAATGTTGAAAGTAGTGAAACATAAAAAAGTGAAACATAAAAAAACAAAAACAAACAAACAGCCAATGAGAACATAACACCCATATATATTGTTTAGTATGTCAGACTGCATACTATACTGCATCTATTTAGGGGAAAATAAATTTTTAAAAAAAGTACATTTTCCAATCAACAAGTGTTTCTCAATATTCATGAACTCATAAAAGAGTATGTTTTCAAGCAGGAATAAGCCACATAAAGCATGTTGGGATAATTTAAAGATAAATAACTTACCTATTTAAGTAGAGTTTGGTATGGAGACATGTTCAGGAGACACGTTCAGAACAGCAGATAGAGGTGAAAACATTGGACAAAAAAAAAAAAAAAAAAAAAACATGGTCAGAATGCTAAATTTTTTCATTTAGCACAAATTTCAATTACATGTTTCCAATGAAGCTACTTAAGGGGGCTCATGGATAAAAAACCCCCCAAAAAAACACACACAAACGTGACGTCAGTTACGCTTTTTTCGTAAGTTGGATACGGAAGGCTGTCTGGTGCCTTGAGCTTGAGCCTCAGCCTCAACCTCATTCACTGCGATTATAAAGCTTGGATGCCTCAGGATATTTATTAATATAACTCTGATCGTGTTCATCAGTAAGAAGAAAGTTACATACACCTAGGATGGCTTGAGGGTGAGTAAATCTTGGGGTAATTTTAATTTTAAAGTGAACTAATCCTTTAAGATAAAATAGATATTAGGGCAAGACTTTTACAAATTCTGCCAAAAGAAGAACAAAAGACAACAGAATAACACAGAGCAATCCTTCAAACGGATTTGTGATTAGGCTCCATGATGGTGAAAGAAAGAATGAAAGAATGAGAGTGAGAAAGACAGACACACACACACACACACACACACACACAGAGAGAGAGAGAGAGAGAGAGAGAGAGAGAGAGAGAGAGAAAATAAAGAGAGAAAACCTTGTGCAGCGTGTTAAGATGAAACAGAATAAAAAGGTGTCAAAGACTCATAGTGCTGTAGTTTAGACAGATGGTACTTTTCAAGCTCAGGCCCCTAACAATCCTTAAAGCAAGTGTCTATGCTTACATTTGTGTGTTCAAAAGATCAACACACACATACGGCACAAACATCATTGTTCTCACTGCCCACTCTTTGAACTCTGTCCTCTTCCTTTTGCAAAACATGGCATGGCAATAAAAAATTAACAAACAAAAAATACTTAGCTGCATTACAAAATGACTGAGTGAGAATATCACTAAAGGCTTCTGCTTTATACATCTCCCCCCCACCCCCTTTGAATCCAAAAGCACAAATTTTGCCATCACACCCCTTCATATAGTTGCCTCGGCTGTTGACAAGAGAGATGGAGTGTGTTGTGCCAGTGTGTGTCCTCTGCAAAGCACCTGATTACATTCATGGAGCCAAGAGGAGATTTATGAATGCAGACTCAGGCAAAGAGCGGCCCCATTCGCACTCTAAATAATGGCAGCGCGAAAAATCTTTTTTTCAGTTTCATTCCCTGTGTCCCAAACTACTGGCTTAACTACCCAAATTAATATTTATCCCACTGAGATTATCTATCCACCTCGGAATCCCATTCAGAGGGTTATTTCAGCGCGAAGGGCACTGGAGGCGACGGGGCCAGATGCGTGGTTGGTGTGGTGGGGTGCATTTGGTGTTTGGTCTGTAGTATAGCCAACATCCCCTGCAGAAAAACACAGTTTATCCTCTCTAGTGTAAATATTGAACAGGTTTCGGACCAGAGGGAATAACTAACGCTAATGAATGGGGAAACTCTTAGCTTAGCACACTTTATCAAAGCATAAGCATGCTGTCCAGGCTCAGAGGCAGCAGATAAATTGGAGGGAGTTTGTTTTAAAACAGATGAATTGGGCGAGACCACACTACGTGCAACATGATCAGTCAGTGTCAGCTTATGTGAGTCAGTCTGCTATAATAACGTTAAACTGGCGCAATGCTCTGCCAAGCCATAATGTGATCCAAGGCAGGAGTCCAGGAAAATGGCTGAATGTAAACATGCGCATAGCTTGACATGTATGATCTGTGTGACGTGAAATGAAAGAGGGATTTGACATTGATGGTGATGCCTATATAATATATATATATATATATATATATATATATATATATATATAATTATATGTATTATATGTATGGTTCTGCATCTGCAATTTGATTGGATAAACTACTCCACCCTGCTGTGTGTCATGCCCGTACGAAATCTGAAGAAAGCTTCAAAAATTTCCACAGAATTACACTACATATCATTCACAAAGTACTGCACATCCCCCTCCTTCTCTGTGTTTGTTTATTAAATATTTTGGATGCTTTCTGCTAACAATAAGTGTCAGGGCTGGTTGCAAACGAAGAGAGGATGCAGGATCTAATTGTAGCAGCAAAGGTTTATTCACAAATAACTAGAACACAAAACACTGGAGCAGGAACAAAACAACCAACTAAACAATGACGAGGACAGACAAGGGAGTGCAGGAGGAGTGAGTCTTTAAAGGAAGTGCTGATGAGGATGTGCAGGTGCAGGGAATCAATGTGATTGGCTGATGGTGGAGTGAGTACAGGTGAGGGCCAGGGAGGATGATGGGAGATGGAGTCCAGGACAGACGGAGACTGTGACAATAAGAGTGTAGGACTTACTCTTTGTTTTACCATAAATAATTAATTCAAAACAAAATTATTATAAATTATATTATTGCGGATTTTGACACATTCTCCACCACAAAATAAGTGTGATCATTTGTGACCAATAATTTGAGTGGAGATGGATGTCATTAGATGGAGATGTTCTGTAATAGAGCTGGGTAAATAATATTGATTTCTAGATTTTAATCGAATCTCATTATTATGAACCCATATTGATTCTTAAATCCAAAGAATCAATCTTTTTTTCTATGGTGTTTTCAGCTGATGAATGAACAGAACTTTGTAGTGCACCTCTCATCCTATAAGGTTTGTGCTTTGTTACTTTTGATATGAAACAAAGTTTCAGATTTCATATTATGTCCATTTTATTACGAAATTCAAACAATAAATACTGTTTTGGCGCTCTACTGCAGCGTGACAAATCGCTGTTGCTGCCTCAGAACAAGCAAAGCGGCAGTGTGAGGCACACGTGAACAGATCATCTCTTCCACTTTACTACTAGTTACAGCACAAAATAATCATGAATGAACATCAGGAAGTATGTTAAAACATACAGTACAACTTACCGAAATGCATACCATGTCTCATGTAATCCCTCAATCAGTGTTTCAAAAAAAAAAGACAGCTTGTAAACTATATGTCACGTAATGTTACATTTACCACAGAATGTTACATTCGTCCCCTGTTCTGGTTTTAAATTCAGTTTTATTGGAAAGGAAGACTTTATTTTTTTAATACAGAACTGTAAGCTATTTTCTGTGTATGTGCCATCGCCTACTGATCAGCCATATTCTAAACTACTACTGCCCTCCTGTTTATGGGGTATTTACATTTATTAGCTGAAGTATTAGCATTTAGCATGAATAGTTTTTTGTCTGATATGCTGGCTTTATTCATATCACAAACAAACAAAAAACCCTGCACTAGTATGAGATAACAAAGGGGGAGCAAAAAAATAAAAAATAAATGTGCGATGGTGCTTATATGTAGGCAACCCAAGTGTGAATCAAGCTTGGATTATTCTCAAACCACTTTGCCCTCTTCTACCCACTGCTTCATGGTTATTTTTCTACCGTCCTATCAATTATATATATATATATATATATATATATATATATATATATATATATATATATATATAATAATTTGAGAGCTGGATATATTACAGTGCCAAATATAAGAACAGTGCCAAGTACACAATGATGCTCTAAAGGGCACATACAGTAATTGAGATGTTCCAACACTAGTTTAAACTAATGATCAACTTGAAACACTAATTATTCTCCTCAACAACTATAATGTCATCTCAATTTCTTATGTGATTCTAGCACATACAGATTTCTATGTGAACTGACATTGAAATGTACATGTACATCCAAACAACTGTATAAAAAAAAATGAATAAATAAATAAAAACCTACAAATGTCTACAAACACTTTAAGGTTGAAATAATACTGATTAATGGAATTAATGGAATAGTCAATTTCACTTATGACCAGTCATCACAGGATTCATAAAAAAAATGGCAGGTCTTTATGATGTTGTTAATGCTGGTAATGTCTCTGTCAATGTCAATCCAATCATACACACACACACTTTATGTACAAACATTCAAAAACGACAATGCTGCAAGTCTCTGTCTACTCAGCAAATTTAGAAAACAAGCTGCATATCTTGTAATGTTACAATTTTTTACCTGTACATCTTTTTCAACCAAATAACATTTGCATCATGATCTTATAACTTATTGGAAAGAACTCAAATGTAGCCTGAAACCTAAAGAGGACAATAACTCTGAAGCAGTGAGGATGAATTGTGAAATGAAGCATAACACTTTGTAGCTGCTTCAAGGGAGATGCCTCAGAGTATACTTGTCAACTCCAGAGACTGAGCAGAATGCAGCTGGAGGAAATTGGCCAGGAAATTGGTGGAAAAGAGACTTTTCTCTATCGACAAAACAACTCTATCTCGTTCATTTTTCTCTGAGCTCCATTTAGACTGTTCTGAAAGATACAGTCATGCTGAGGACCGTGGTTGTCCGCAGAGGAATAGAACAGTCAAATGTGTGCGACTCGACCTGTGACATTTAGAGGACGCAACTGATGCTAACAAATGTGTCTAAGGACAGCTTGCACATGTTTGTGTTCTTTCAAACATGTTTACATACTGTACACATAAAATCTTGTCATACATGTTAATCTGACGGAACAAATAGATCTGCTGCACTTCCACCATAGTTTCTTAAAAGTACCTTAAAAGGGGTCATGACATGAGAAATCAAATTTTCCTTGATCTTTTGACATATATGAGGTCTTTGTACCATTAAAACAAATTGTATAGCTTAAAACATATTTAGAACAAAAAGAGCATTTATGTAAACAAGCAGGATGTTTTTGGATATTGTTTAGATATTGTGTGATTTGTGACATCACACAGGCAAATATATTTGGATATCACACCTGTCTACACTGGGCATGAAAATTAAAAGCAAATAGGACCCATTATAATCACTGACACTATCTACAGTGGATACAGTATAAAGATGCACTGTCAGTTTCTGATGTACTCCATGCGCTTGAGCTACCGCCGACAACAGGACAAATGGAATAGCAAAGGAACAGCTGCTTTGATGTGCCCGGTTAAAACAGCATGTTTGCATCTATACAGCTTTCAGAAGGACCCCAGCGCAAGGAACATTATGTGCGCCCGAAAATTATGTTTGTTCAGAACATTTGACTGCAGATTATTTTGTATGCGAGGCAAAGTGTTATGGAAAGTTTGCAAAGAAACTTTTGTTGACTGATGAAACAGCCAACTGTATTGCATCTGACAGCAGCTACTACTTTGTCTGTAAATTACAGTTTTATATGGATAATATTCTCAAAACACTTACTCACGTGCAATAGCTAGGGTTAATACTTTTTTACCATGCGATTGCATGAACCAACCACAACAATGCCATTTACTGACAAGACTGAGGGGAAACGGCCCTAATATTGATAATTTCAGACACAGAGCCAGAATGAAGGTTGAAAATAATCATTTTTTAATAACATTATAAGTGATTATAATGTATATCATTAACATTATAACCTCAAAGAACATATTAAAATAATAATAATAAAAAATAAAATAGAATAAAAAAAATTGAATGACCCTTTAAAGCAGTGGTTCCCAACCCGTGGGCCACGGCCTACTAGGGGTCCTCAGTGATCCTCCAGGGGGGCAGCGAGATAAATTAAAATGAATTTAAATATAATAATATAATTCATGAATGTAATTATTAATACGTAACATTAAACAAAATAAAAAATAATCATAATTAATTAAACAATACATTTAAAACAAGGAAAACTTGTAGGTATTCTGTGATTGTTTCGGTTCAGCCCAGGCCATTTCTCATCGTGCTGCTGTAAAAATACAGACTGAACGTTGGCTCAAATTGCCCAAATGCTTCGTAAACATAGGATACACAAACTAACTCTCGATGGATGAGGATTGTAATGAAGGTAAAGACGATTACAGTGACATACAGCAGTCGTTCATAAGGCATGCACAAGTCCATTAATATGTGCAAATAAACTGCACATTTGCGCTTTCGACTCACTGATCGCTAAAACATTGTAATTCTGCATGAACACAGTTCAATATATTCGCACAGTTGTCCAAATCAGTGTACTGTAAGTGTTTTATAACGGATGCTCGCCGAACAAGTGTGTTTTAGAGAAGTTTGAGAGGATCAGTGGTGTTGTATGTGTTTAATCATTTTGAATGGATCTGCATAGTATTTAAATTCAGTCCATTGATATCTCCCTGTGGTCTTGTTTGGTTTGGCAGGCTGACTTGTGCTTATTTGTTTAGGTTACTGTATAACTGAGCAGAGTAAATACTTTTAAGTTGTAAAGAATGTTTGCAAAGTATGTTTGCAAAACAGAACACTAAAGGTTTAAATCTATTTTGATTTTCTTCTATAAAAAATAATAACATGGTGTTGAAAAGTTGGCTAATAACACTAAAATACAAATGTTTTTGTGGAAAAAAAGGGGGGGGGGGGTCATGCAGTATTGATTCGGAGAGGAGGGGGGCCTTGGCGTAAAAAAATGTTGGGAACCACTGCTTTAAAGGAACAATATTCTACACTTTTGTAGCAAAGTCTTTTTTCCCCCACAAAGTCTACTTACCATAGCAAAGGTTTCTGACTTTTAGAATTAAACAGGCTTACCAAGTTGCTGAATATTGAAAAGGCACGGGTATTAGAAACCTTTTACTCAACTCAAGCCCAAATTTATGTTTTATTTATGTTTTCATTTTAAAGTAAATAGTGCGCACAATCACATATTGCTTGATCTTTGAGACAGAACATAGAATCCATTTACTGTAAGTCTTCTCACTCCTGTTTTCTATGATATGACCCTTGTAACTCTCCTCAGGGACACTAAGCTATCAGTGCATATACTACACCTAAGCAAAAGTTTAGTGCCTCACTCACTGCCTAGAAGAACGGTCAGATAGACACATTCATCAAGAACTCAAAGTCCTAAACCCTGTCTGAATCTTAGCACAGATGTATACTGTGGCACACAGTGCTCAGACCCAAGGGCTTTACCTGTTACCTACAAACACTCAGTGTCATGTGTGACTGAGCTCTCTTTTTATGGTTATGTGGCAGCTGATGAATGTCATCTGCCTCTTCTTCATGCTAAACAATCACTTCATCCCTCGCTTGCACGCCCTCCTCCTCTGGTTTCACTCAACGCGCACCCTTCCCTCTCACTCACAACAACTGGATGGCAATGGATGGAAAATGCCGACAAAAGTGTCTGGCTCGGCCGAGTGTGAGAACCTTGCCTGCGGGCATGGCCATGTGAAAAGAGAATTACTTCAAAGCTGCAATGGATTGTGGGAGTCATACACAGACCATTCAGCCACTTACTGCAGCCTGCTCTCAGTTGCTGCTGAGCAAATCTAAAGTGTTCTTTTACAATCAACCTAATCTGTCAAAAGTCCACATGCCTTTTAGGTTTCGGTGATACACTCTAAAAATGCTGGGTTAAAAGCAACCCAAGTTGGGTTGAAAATGGACAAATTCAAACCCAGTGGTGGGGTTAAATATTTGTCCAACCTGCTGGGCAGTTTTAATTAACCCAACTATTGTTTAAAAATTACTGTATTGCTTGCTTAAAATAAACCCAAAATATGTTGGAAATTAACATTTATTAATAAGTTTAATGAATAATAATTAAACAACAAGCAAAATGTTCACCTTTTTATTATTATTGTTGCCTCTAGTAATTATGTTTCTGATTTTTAATTTCAGACCTATTTTAGGTTCATTTTAAGCCACATTGTCATTTTTACTAATTTCTTAACCCTATAAAGCTTACTGTATCATATGTAACACGTTTTTTTTTATTTTTTTTTTTTTTACTAGTTACAGCTCACGCCATGTTCAATACAATGGTGCTTGCATATAGAACAGCAATGGGCTCTGCATCCTCTTACCTCCACCTGCTCTTATGAGCTCTTACATCCCCTTCAGAAGCCTGAGCACAGGAAATTAAGCGACAACTTGTGTTCCCTTTACTGAGAGGCACAAAATTATTTTTCCAGAACATTTTCATTCATTGTTCCTTGCTGGTGGAATGATCTTCCCAACCCTATCCGGAATGCCAAATTCGTGACAATATTCAAGAAACAGCTGAAAACCCATCTTTTACGTCAGCACTTAACAGAATCCTGGAAAAAAAAGAAAAAAATTCTATGCTTTCACTATTTCTTAATACCTCCCTGTTCTAGCTTGTACTATTCTAAACGGTGTCTGAAAGATTGTATTACATGCACTTCTTGTGTTTATTGCCTCTTGACGATGAACTACTCGTTTTGGAGAAACCCATATTGTTGAGCCCTGAAACCGCTGCCTCATTTGACCGAAGCTTCCAAAGGCCTGCACAAACAGCCCGTCCTTGCCAACAAGGGCGGGTGTAATTAAAAACAAAACTGAAATCAAATCAAGCAGAACATCAAAAATAAAGCCAACCAATACAGATTTAATTGGTCAAAGGGACCTTGTATTAAATCAAAGATACATTATACGGTGCAGAAATTTGGTCTTGTTATGCGAAGAGGGAAATGCAGGGATTAAGAGGTTAGAGAGAGAGATGGAGCAAAGACAAATGAGAACAGAATCTAATGAAAGCAGATGGCATTCAGAACGAGTCCTGCCCAAGGCCAGCACCCTCCCTTCTCTCTAGCGCTTTCACTGGTTTCTTCCCTTTACACCATTAGACAAGGTAAGAGGGATGTCAGGATGGAGGGTGAAGAGGCATCTGTCTCTGCAGAGGTGGACTGTGGGAATTAGCAATCAGGAGGGGTTGGTTAATTAGTTTATAAGTCAGACTTATGAGAGAGGTCATGTTTTCCTTTTCCCTTGGTGAGGAGAAAACCAGCATGAATGCCCTATATAGGGGGAGGAAAATATGGTGGCATGTTGCATCTCGTCCTGTATGTCTTAAAAATGCCGAAATAGCAATAAACCCTGAAAAAAGGCGTTTGATGATATTTACAGTGTTATCCAGCACTGCATGTACTATTGAGTACTAAACATTTATGTAAGCATATCCAGACTGTATTTTACATAACATATAGGTAAATAAAGAGCAATGGTGTTCTACTAAAACATAATATTCACTTCAGATGCAAACTGTAATTTTTTATAGTAGTAGCAACACAGCCAAAGTCTTGATGTCCATTAAATCCACAAGATGAATTACCCACTGTATCAGAATATTACAAAGCAGAACAAATAATTTAATCTGCCAAGTTATAAAGCAAAACAAAATCATCCCCTTTCTTCTTATCCTCCATCTCTCTCACTCTCTGTGGACCTGACCATAGTCAAGATTAAAATTCATCAATCAATCCCACATTTTAATGGCCAGACCATCTCCCTGACACTCACAGCAAAAATTGAATCACAAAAGCAATTTAATTAAATTGAACTGTGATTCAATAGCTCTAATCATTCTGCACAGAAAAAAATGAAATCTCTCGTTCCTTTAATCATACTCCCATGTTACATAATTACTCAATTTGGGGGGGGGGGGGGGGGGGGGGGTGCTGAGTTAGTAACTACAGTAATATTTGTGTATTTACACTCACAATGTTACTGATGTATGGGTTAACAGCCTCTTGATATGGCATGTTTGACCCTGTCGACTTGCTTTGCAGCCAATGATTTAATTTCTGGGCACCATGTTAAATGAATTACAGGTCTGGAATTACATTCTCATACAATAATTGCACTATTCAGATTCCCCTGCTCAAAGGAAAGAACCAGAATAAATATGACTTAACCTCTGTTGACAGTGGTTTGCTGTGAATTAGGAAAGTTGTTTTAAGTCTCTCTCTCTCTCTCTCTCTCTCTATATATATATATATATATATAGAGAGAGAGAGAGAGAGAGAGAGACTTAAAACAACTTTCCTAATTCACAGCATTATATATATATATATATATATATATATATATATATATATATATATATAAATATCAAACATACATTAATCTAGGTTTCCCAACTGAGAATTGTCACCCTTTTTCCATTCATACACTTCAAAGACACTTGGGATGAGAGAACAGTACAGGCTACAAGAAACAGGCATGCAGTCCCATAGAAATGGAATTCTATCCACTATTTCATTGACAAATCTGCCTAATGAGTCCAATTTAACAGGGTCATTTCTTCATTCAACACAGAAGATACGGATTACAACTTCAGCACCGCCGAACTGAACCATCAAGAATAGCTCCTGGGACTGCAGATCCAGACACTCCTAAACAGCTAAGGCAACTGCAAGTATCGTACATTTGAACACTAAACAAAGATTTAGTATTAAGTTGTGAACCCCTTAACAATGATGCTTTATAGTAAGAAACTGATGGTTCTTTTTGCTCGTTAAATGACTCTTTTCATAGCTCCATTCCTTTGTTATGCTACAGTTTAATTTACTTCCACTTTCTCATTTCTCGTGTATGCATGATTTGAATGTATGTGTTTGTTAGATTAGTTATGATCACAGCTACATGCTGAGAAAGAGTTATTTTTCTGTGGCCATGGAAAATATTTCTGAAGAGTTGATAGTCGATCAGTACTGAGTGTATTGACAGATAGATTAATAGAGTGTAATATTAATTCAGCTACATGAGTTCTGTTATATCAAGGAAATTCAATTACCCTGCCTCCTTAGATTTTAGATGCCTGTTGCTACACATTTGTCCAATGTATTATATATTAGGAATTGTTTACAATATTGTTATTTTTGTTTTGTTTTTTCTCAGAATACTGTATGGGCAGAAATGTACAGTTAATGTTAGTTATGTGTGTGTGTGTGTGTCTGTCTGTCCATGAGAAGGAGGAGCAAAACTGAACTGCCAGAACACAGAAATGTATGTGTGGTTCTATGTGTGTGCTCAAGGACACAACAAACTGTGGTTCTACTCCTAAAACCTTATAAGGACATCAGCTATGGTTGGTTGAGTTTACTCCAGTTCAAGGACATGAAAAGGCAGACAGCTTGCACCTGTAAGACCTTGAAAAGGATCTGGGAAACTTTGGGAAAGTTACAACTTACGTCAATCAAGAAGATAACCTAACGTCTGTGATAAACAGCAGGAGTATAAAAGACTGACGAATTGATTGCCTCTTTGTATACTGATACGTCAATACCCCCGACGCCTACAAGCCCAGAGATGACTACACCTTGGACTTATAGTGTGATTACTGTATTTTTATACTTTAATGATGACGTTTTGTTTGCCTTTACATTTTTGTTTATTATAAATAGAAAAGTAACCAATTAAAATAAATTGATTACAAATGCTGCCTACTGAGGCTTGATTTATAGTGTTTTAAGACTTTGAACAAGAACATACCACAGGAGTCTTCTGACCAAATTGTTAGTAATTTAACACTCTAAATATGTCTAGACATATGTCTAAAGAAATGTTAAACTGTCGGGTTTTAAATCATGTAAGTCAAATTGAACACAAATATTCTCTGTTTATGTAATCTGTATTAAAAGTAAGAAATGTCAGTAGTTCCCAGCTCAGCTCATTATCCACTAATTCAGCCACGCCCATGGAGCGGATGCTCTATTCAGACGCAAATTCTGAGGTGTTCTGAAGTATATTAAAATATAAAAACATTATTTTTAATTGTAATAATATTTCATAGTATTGCAGTTTTTTTTTCTCTCTGTATTTCTGTAATACTATTTCACAGTATTGCTGTTTTTGTTTTGTTTTTCTGTATTGCAGGCTTGATGATCATGAGACTTTTTCAAAAACATTATAAATAGTAATGTGTCCAGTCTTTTGACTGGTACTGTAATTTTAAATTCATGCCTATACAATCATGTTTTCTGTTAAGATTGGACATTATATTAACGTTAATACAATAGCTGATATGATCCTGTTATCAGCATGCTCACAGAGGGTTTTTTTCTTATATCTCACATATTTGAGAATCATAGTGACCATATATTGGCCCACACTGGACATTCTGAATGAATATAATGGTGAGATCACTGACTTAAAGCAGGAAAGAATTTTTTTTTTTTTTCTCCAGTGCAGAAACACCAAACACCTTGGAATGCCAGGTAAGTGCTGTTCATCTTTGAACAGGATTTATTTCCAGGTGAAACTCTATACTCAAAATGTGTCTCATTTGTATTGTTAACTATATTCTGAATAAACTACAAAAAAACACAACTTTGTATTTTGATTCTTTAGTTTCCTCTCACATAGCCTATACTGACTGAAAGGGCTCATTATGCCGGTCTTTGTCTTCTCGGGTGTGAATCACAGCATTATTCATGAAGATTCATGCCTCCCCCATACTGTCTTTATGCATAGTGTCTTACAAAATTTAAATCAATATGTTGTTTTATATGAACGAGTAGGCAGGATAATTTTTACATAATTCTGAAGCAAATATTGTAGTCTACAACCTCCAATACCCAGAAGTCTTGTGAACACATATTTAGTATTTGTTTTGTGACCGTATTTCAGTGACTTAAGTTTTTTTGCTTTTTCAATAACCACGCATAAAGGTTATTCTCTCAAAAATACAAACATGTACATACATGTTGCTCACATATTATGGTAGCCTAGTTTATGCTGAATACAGTGTAATGACACCTTTTCCATTAATATGTTTATAAGCAACTGAAAGAAGCACGAATGTCAGGGCATGTCAAAACTTTTCCAGGGCCCCAAAAATCCTCAGACTCCAGCGGGTTAAAATGCTAATAATTTAGGCCGGACTCAACTTACTTTACCTAACCTAACCTAACCTAACCTGACAATAATAAATAATAAGGTTAAAGGTGTTAAGATCAAAATACACACCACAAAATATATATATATATATATATATATATATATATACATACCATATCCAATCATATTAAAGCATATCAAGATGGAGGCATTGCCTTCTCTCTCTTTGACGTTCCCGTATTCATTATCAATTACCCCCCACTAAACCCATCGCATGGTTTATGGGGTCTGTTAAAACTCAATGGGCTCAGGGGAGGCAAGAGAGACGTGGCCTGCCGTTGTAACTTTACCCGAAGTGCTGTTAGACAGGGTTACTTTAGAAAAAAATATGGATTATTTTCTCAATTTTTTGAGGAGGTACTCATATTTACAATATTTGAGTATATGCTGCTGACAGCTATGAACCTGCCTGGAAGACACATAATCCAATCTAATCACACACATACGCTTGCAGTGCTGTATATAAAACGCATTACGTCTTTAAGGAGATTCTCCGAGCTCACTCCTGTAATAAAAATCAAATAAATGATGCGGGAGGGTCGCAGACTCAAACGAGTTCATTGGATTCTCCAGCAGCACCGATGGCCTCCTGGGTGTTATGAAACACAATCACATCCACAGGTGAGGGGTGAACGGTCAGAGCACTCTTCCAGAGCAGTCAGAGCAGTTATAGAAATGCAAAATGAGTCGTATAACGGTTGAAGAAGTGTTCCAGGTGGGGGGTGCCAACATGTGTTGAGCAGAAAAGGGAAAGAGAGAAATCAGGAAATGACTTGTTGCCACTCTTACACCAGCTTAAGTGCCATGCTGCCATTAGGGATTAAACGTGTGGAGACAGCTTATAAGACACTGCAGAAAGGTGCTAAATAAAGTGCCTGTGTAAGTAGAAAAAGTGCAACTTCTGTATCTTGATAAATTCAAGTCAGGCAAAGTGCTATAGGTGTGAGAAATGTTATGAAAAGATGGAAAAGTAATGTAAAAAGCAAAGAACAAATACAGTGCCTGCTAAAAATTAATAATTTTCTTTTCTAGTAGATTTTACATTGTAATATGTTGTTTTTTTGGGGGGTTTTTTCCATTCTTCCAGCAGTAACAGCTGCTGTAAATAACAATAAACAATTTTCAATATTGTATTTATGTTTCATAAAAGAGGCACAGGACATATTCTTCCATTCTTTTTGCACAGTGTTTATTTATTTATTTATTTATTTTTATTTCTTGGTCTGTGCACCCATTCATCAGATGGATACAGATGGACGTCAGATGGTCTTTGGCCGTTGTGCTGCATATCACACCATGAGTGCTGTTTTTAGGACATCATCAGGAGGCAAGCAGTTCAGATTGTGTATTATGATTATTATGATGATGATTAATAATAATAATAATAATAACAATAATAACAACAATACTGCTATTACTACTTCTACTACTACTACTACTACTAATAGTAATAATAAAATAATTATTAAAGATGACAAAAATAAAAATGTTATATATTAATAATAATAATAAAAATAATAAACCCATACTGATCAAATTCAATAAGTTACATGCATTGCTATTAGTTTTTGTGTTACCCAGCTTCTGGGTCAGACGTAATAACCCAGTGTTTGGGTAGTTTTTATTTTACCCAGATCCTGGGTCAGACATAACAACATATTGTTTGGGTAGTTTTTGTGTTACCCAGATCATGGGTCAGACATAAAAACCCAAGGGTTGAGTTATTTATCACTGGCTTTTTGTGACCTCTTCAGGAGAGAGCAGTGCAGCTCCGTCAAATTGGTGCATGTCTTCGGTAAAATACAGGTTTGTGTACGGTTCATCTAAAAATTCATTATTGTTCTGCATATCGTTTAATATTATGCAAAGTAACATAGAGGGGTACGATGTGAATCACCTAAACAAATGTTGCGTCTGTCTTTTCGCGTGATGGAAACACCTGATGCCTTGCATAAAATGTTATGATTTTATTTAAAACGATACAGAATATAAATACTTAGGATTTTAAAATATGTTCTCAGAATTGTACACTGATTATTTATGGACAGGTTATGGAGTCAGTCACAGTATTTTTCGGGGCGGCGGTCTGAAGTTAGCAGTTCCCCTGCTGAACACAAGCCATCTCTGGCATGAGATCCAGGGCCGTTATGGTGGAAACATGACAACAGAGACTGGTCGATTACACTTCAATTACTTATAAATGTTTAATTTTTACTTCTAATATTTGTTAAACGAGCTTACAGGTAGGCAATATGTATTACAAACGCTATAAAATATGCTATACTATAAAATATGATTGAAACACCCATTATGCTGGGTTAAGAATAAACAACCCAATTTGCTGGGTAAAATTAACCCAACATGTGTTGTCCTATATTTACCCAGCTACAGTGTTTTTTAGAGTGTGTCAAAAAGAAAAAAAGACAATGTTGTTTCACAATGCAAATGATACTGTAATACTTAAATGTTACTAACATTAAATTTTCAAAACGTTGCTGTATGTAGCTGTCTGAAACAGATATCTCTCTCAAAACAAGAGTCAATTTTGGCGTTCCATAATGCACCTCTTTTGTTCTGAAAACATTTTGCTGTGCTTGGATCTCTATGAACATCACAAATCCTACTACACATAAACAGCTCTGAAAATACCAAGGCCATACTTCAGGCAAACAGAACGAGCAATTCACCAAGCTCAGCTAGGTACCCCTGCGTGTTTACAGAGCTCATCTTAAATTCAGATGTGGCTACTGTGTTTCATGGAAATGGATTTTGAAAGGTTACGACTGTGTGTGAATCAAAACCACACTGGGGGAAACAAGACAAGATGAGCCAATATAACACATATTCCTCTTTCATAAACAGCTTATTGACCGACGTGCCATTTGAAACTAGTTCGGTCAACTTATACAAGCCATGCGTGCTAGTCGGTGGCGTGATGGGAGATGTCTGTTTTCGAACTTGACCTTCTGTGACCTGTGTCACAACGGACTGAAGCTAGACAAAGAACACCCTGGCTGCCTTCCAGCGCACAATACATCAACTGGCTATCATCTTACCAGGGTATTCCAGAGGCAGAGGGACACTGCTGGCCCAACATCAGCCTGTTTTTAGAGGACAATTCATCACTAGGCAAGGCATCACTCTGTCAATTCCCAATCCCACAATGTTAGGGGACGAAGGGTTGAGTGGGAATGTGGGAACACAGGATCTTCAGCGTTGGGATTTGCAACAACCTCAATGTGCCATTCACTCTTGAAGGGGCAGAGAGAGTCCGACTTGTGAGACTTGTGAGGGCCAGATAACAGACTTCAGCAGTCTTGTCCTTCTCAGCAATGAGAATCAGTGAGATTTCACTTTCAAATCACATCTAGGGTCAAATGTGCATTCTCCAAGCAAATTTAGTGGATTTGAACATATGGAACACCATATTGTGTATGCACATACGGTAAATGTGAAGATTAATGCAAAGCTTAAGTTCATGGTACAGTGTTCTGCTTTGAAGACACTAGTTATGCTTCTAGTTGTAAATTTAACTTATGCGCAAAAATTGAATAATCACATAAAACATTAAGCATCATTTTCATGTTTGTTCAAGAGAACAATAGTCACTTTCTAGGATATTGGCACAAAATATCTATAATAAAAATGAAAGTTGGCGCAATCGGGGAAGCCACTGTAGCTCTTTTCTCGTACAATTAGTTGCACCTCAGAGAACACAATAAACGCAGTCATGTTATCTTGCATTCGGAGGCGGATTCCTGGTGTTTGGGAATGCAATTGTGTGAGACAAGTCATTATACCAAATCATTTTGATGACAGACTTTATCTCAGGCATTTTAGAATGACCAAACCAACATTTGAGATGCTGTGCAACAAAATTGGTCCACTGGTTAGTTCAGTTATCCAATCATATCCTCTGTTGAGGCAAGAGTTTTTTTTTTTGTTGAGCATAGAGGGATTTATTTTGTAACCGTTTCCATTATAGCTTATGTACATGTATTCTTGTTTCCATCCAGCGTTTATTTTATTTATTTTAAATGCGATATCCCAAAATTTGCATAAAAATAGGTGGATGGAAACTGATGACTTTTAGAATAAGTTTGTGAAACTGTTTAACAATGAGTCATCTTTGTGACATAATACCAACAAATATGATTGACATTTAACTATATATATATATATATATATATATATAGTTAGAAATTATTCTAAATCATCACCATGAAATTGAATCTTTGACATAGAGGTGCCTTGCCCTTGTTCATGTGTGTTTTCTAAATGTCTCTATAGTTCATGCGCCTCAGAGCAGAAAAGATTTATCTGCTTATCACCATCCGAATGTCATAGTTTGCATTCTAACGCTCATAGTATGTGCAGGAGAAGAAAATGTAAATTCAGCTGCATCAGTGTAAAACAGTTCACTACTTCAAAACACACACACACACACACGTTTCACTATATTAGTAAGGACATTGCATAGACTTCCATTGTTTTTAAATCACGTAAATGATACTCCCTAGGGCCTAACTCATTCCCAACCAACACCTAAACCTACCCATCACAGAAACATCTACAAAACACTAGATTTAAATAAAAAATTAGCCGATTTATAAGCCATTGCAACTAGTGAGGACCAGTAATATGTCCTCACTAGTCAGTTGTCATACAATTTCACTATATAAATGAGGACATTTGGCCTAATAGCCAAACCTGTACACACACACTCACATAGCTGAGAAGAACTGTGCCTGTTTGCATTATGCAGTATCCATCAAACATTTAATATGAGCGAGTAAGTGCTTGCTAACCTTTGTCTACGATCACACCTACATGCTCTCCTGAGGGATAACAGCACAGACAGCACTGCAATTCAAAGTGTGTTGGTCTAAAAACTGCCAGTTAGTATCTTCACAATTTTTGGTTGAGGAACATGTTAGCTATGGGCTTGAAAACAGCGCTGAAATCTCCACATGCACAAAAGTTTTCATAATTCAGCAAAGTGATGGAACTTCTGTTCATGCATATACAGTATACACTATACAACTGGACTAAAAGCAGTGCAATTGAAAAATCTTGTTATACTGTATTCAGAATGATTTGATTTTGCTGGTGATATACAATTATGAAGAGTTAATTGTCACATCAGTCATTTTTTTTCCTTCTTTTTTGTTTTTTCTTCTTCTTTGTCCTCTGCATGAGTGCTACATTCTTAAGATGCTGTGACTATTGTGATTATTTTAACAAATACTGATATTTGATACATTTTGATTTGATTTCATAAGACAAAGATGACCTGCTCAGTGACCCCAGTCAAATATTAGGTGTACTATTTTTTTTTAAATTATTATTATTATTTTTAATAAATTTAAGAATAAAATTAACTGTGTCTTGCCTCCCCACATCTATTTAATAATCTATAGTAAGCAACTAAAGCCTAAAATCAAACCTACTCTTTGGCTAACTAACAAGCACTGCCTCCAACAGAAAATGCCAATCGATTTTGTCATTGATCGAAAATTGGACACCATCTGAATATACAGCCTTTTAGCATGCAATTATTGACAATCAAGTCATAGAAACTTCAGAACTTGTTCTAAGAGAATGCTAGAGCCTTAAAATGTGATTACAATCTATAAATTGTTTGCCACTTAAAATTGAAAATTAAAAACAGAAAATTAAGAAAGTAATACCATTGTGCAGTTAAACAAAATATCCAAAGGCAAAAGTATTGCTGGATAAATTTATTTGTTTGTCTTTAATCTCCTTAGTAAGTCAGTGTGGGTGTGAAAAGCCAAGGACAGAGGAAACAGAGAGATTCAGAGGAAGTTTGTGACAAAATCCAAATTGTTTGTGGTTCAATTGTGCAAAGCATCTATGAATCTATTTCACCAGCAAAGCAGAATTATACTTATATAACCAAAGAATTCAAGAAAGAAACCATAACGATTTATCTTAAGAGCTTTGAGATATTTATGATATATGATGTTAAGCTTACTCAAACAGAAAATAGCTTTTTCTCTGGCTATTAAAAGCTCAAAGAGTAAAAGAGGCAAAGGCATTAGAAGAACATTTTAGAAGCACCCTCAGCCAAGCCACAGGCAAATACAGCAGATCTCCAAATATCAGATCTGACAGAGGGACTCGCTTTTCAGTCTCAGACATTCAATCCTCATGTTTATGATGTACAACCTTGTAATAGCCGGGAACCACAGCATCTTGAGCCCGTCAAACAGAATTAGGGGTTTTGGGAAAAAAAAAGAAAAGAAAAAAAGAAGAGGAAGAATATTTAAAGAAAAGAAACTGCTGAAGCATTGAGCGAAATGACTCGTTGGTTTGTTGTGTTTCATCATTCTACTGCTGCCAAATGTCTGTGCTGGAAGGAAGAGAACGCACACAGAGACAGATGCAGTCTGTCCGGACAGTTAATTTTATTCTTAAATTTATTAATAATAATAAAAATAATGAAAAAATATTACACCTAATATTTGACTGGGGTCACTGAGCGGGTCATCTTTTCCTTATGAAATCAAATCAAAATGTATCAAATGTTTCATGTTTTAGACCAACAATTAAAAATAGTGCAGGTCTTTTGGAAACTCCATAACCAGATAAAAAGAGAATTAAAAACTCTTCATAATGCAAAATCAAATCATTCTGAATACAGTATAACAAAATTTTACAATTGCACTGCTTTTAGTCTAGTTGTGTATACTGTATATGCATGAACATAAGTTCCATCACTCTGCTGAATTATGAAACTCATGCACAATAACTTGCTGCTAGAATAATAACTTCAAGAAATATTTGGATTAATGTAAATGGGAAAATAAAGTCGAGCTCTATGCTTTTCTCAATGCAACTTAGAAGTGAACTGAAGCAAAGATATAAATACTGAGTTTGTGTGGCTACATTACATGTATTGTTCTGAGAAAAACATGACTTCATGAGTGCCACACATAGGTATATGCAATAGATGGCAGAACTCTGAAGTCACTTTGAAGCATGCAGTGAATATAGATTATATATTTAATAAATCACAGCCTTCTGTGGTGTAATAGTCGCAATAGAGAATGTTTTGGTTTAATTAATTTAATTGTGCAGCCCAATGAAGTTAAAGCTTTGTGGGAGTGTGGGTGTGGCAAGTGAATGAGATACGTTATAAAAAAAAATACGCTAAAACTGTTCTCCAGACCCTAAAACGCTCAATGAGCTTATGAATGGCAGTAAAAAGAGCAAATGACTCCCAACTTAAAGCCTTTACAATTGTTAGTGGCTTTATAGGTGCTGAGAGCCCACTGATCAGCCTTTAGTGGCCTGAGGCAGGTCAGAATAGGTGGCTTTCATGGTAATCCATAGTCACCCATCGCAATGGAATAGGCTTTTAATGAAGCAGTGGAGCACATCGCACATCACAAGGGCCTTACTGATGATCGATGTGCAGGTCAGTACCCAAGAGGGATGATTGATCTAATTGAGGTTTCAATTGATTGAAGGCCAGACAGCCTCTGGTGATATGTGAGATGTAGCAAGGTTAAAAACAAGGCAATCTTTAATCATTGAGGTGACTCATTCTTCACAATGGAAAAAAAAAAAAAAAAAAAAAAAAAACACGAGCATTGATGGTACAGAAAAATACCGGTACTTTGGTACCAAGTTGGTACTGAAATTTTGAAAATGTGACGATACCAGCATTTCTGTAGTACCGGGAGTACCGACTATCCAGGTATATTCGGTACCCACTGAAAGGACTGTGGCAGTATTTATGTGAATATGACACGAGTGAAGCACAAAGCTTTGTTTAGCCTACAGAAGAAATGGTTAGCAATTAAATGTGACATCACAGCCATGGAAGCATTTTGGTTCATGCCGAATTAGAGCGGTACGTGAGTCCAAAAATTTAAGCTTTGTCGGGTTTGTATTCTGTTTTAAGGATCGCGATCTGGTCACCCGATTAGCAGAGAATTTAACAATATTCCATTAGTTATTCCCCTGAACATGGAATCTCGGTTTCTTTTCCCAAATCTTCACTCACGCAGTGGATTATAAATGTTTCTTCCTTTTGTTCGCTTTTAGGCCTATTCGCATTCTTTACTGTGGTAAAGTAGAAAAGTAGAAAAGTAGAAAAAACGTAGAAAAGTAGAAAAAACACCGTAGGACAGAAACCTTTTTGCTTGCACATCAATTTCTATTTAACACAGTTTTTGCTTGTTATTATAACCTACTTTATAAGGCGCGTCAAGTTTATTTGTATAGTGCATTTTTACACAAGCTGGTGATTTGTAGTTTCACTTTCTCTGGCAGCGCAAAATTAAACATAGCCTAAATGTCTTGCCCCTGTGGAGGATAAAACTCGCTCTTCAGACCTTTTACAACAGGTGTCAGTTGCTTGCAACATCAGGAGATAACATGAAGATATTATTAAAGAGAGGGTCTCTTTCCTGCTCGTGTCCCACATCCCTCTCAAAGCGCAGATCGGTAGGCTATATGACGCATCTTTGTGTGGAAATAAACAAATGTTTTTTTAAAATAATATTTAATTTTTATTATTACTTATGTAACCATTATTTACTGATATTTATTTCATAGTTTTACAGGCTACATGTAGTGTGTTGTTTCACTGACGGAATAGCTAAATAAACGCACGTCTATTGTTTGAGCATTTGTTTATTTATTTATATTTCATAATTTATTTCATTAAGGTATATATATATATATACACATACACACGCTCCATATATTTACATGTATGATTACCATCATATTTAATAGCCTATGTTTTTAAAATAGACTAGTTAAATAAAATAGTAAAATAGATCCAACAGATTATCCTGTGGTACCGAAACTGGTACCGAGAACCGCCAAATTTTATTTAATTTATTGGTACTGACTACTGGAATTTTGGTACCGTGACAACACTACTATATATAATACACTCTCCAAAAATATAGGTGCAATATATAGGTAGACTACTCAGAGCAAATAGATATGCTACTCAAGAAAGTACTCTGAACCAGAAGGAATCGAAAAGATGGCTTTGTGTGTGCAAAAAAACAAATACGCTACCATGCTAATGTTAGCCTGGAACAGCTAGTCTCTTCAGACCCTCATGAGCCGTGGTAATACACACTGTCAAAACAAACTCAACAAAAGAGAAAAACAGAACAAAAGCAAGCACTAGAAAGGGAAACAGAGCCCCCCGCCACCCCTCACTGTGGGAGAAGAAGAAAAAGGAGTGATGAAGGGAAGAGGGAACGCTCTAGCGAGGTGCGAGCCATGTTTCATCAAAGCTCTGAGAGCGGAGAACTGCAGAGATACTGTGGGATAACATGCCCCAAGCCATACACATCTATGAACATATACACAAATATTCACGGATACCACTGCAACTTACTAAAGGCAGTGACGCTACTAACTAAACAACATTTTACGGTAGCATTACATTACTTCCTCTTTTGTTTTAGAACTGATGACTATGGCTGTAACAACCTTGAAATATGAATAACTTTGTGAGTGCTGAGATACACATCAAAAAATGTTCGCGCTGAACACCACAACAGTATCTTTAAATTACGACGAGTTAAAGCATGAGATAGGCTGTTAAATTTCATGCTACACATTTCTTGTCTCTTTAGTCGTTAAAGACCATACATGGCAGGAAACATTATATATCAGGCAGTAAACAGATTCATAATGGACACAGTTTTAACCAAGGTTAAAACCCACAGGACGGCACCAAAACCGGTCATTAACCAAACACGGTCTACTGGTTTAAATCTGCCCAGACACTCATTCAAGGCTCTTTCAGTGTGTAATTGCACCATTACCACAAACCGCTAGTTTTCCATTAGTACTTCAAAATGAGCTGGATCCAAACTGGCACAATCAATAAAACAGTGTTTGAGTTAAGCATTTCATCACTAGAGAACACACGTTTTACCAAAGGAGCTGTCTATCTTGTCTGTCATATAGCTTTATATAGTAGAGTGGTGTGGTTTGGCTGAGGTTCAAGACAGAAGATGCCACTGGTGAGCAAATGTTGATCCAAGATCTTCATATCCAAACTGTGAGGGATTAAGGGGGCTGCCAATGTCTGGCCTTGATTCATGAACACCGGTTAGTTAAAAGCCTCAGTCAGATTTCAGACAGAAAGAGATTAATGTTGGGAGCTTTATTGAGGCGCTTGAATCCCCGCCTCACCACATCATCTCCCAACTAGTTTCTTGGTGCCAAGTCTGACAGACTTACTTTGGCAGAGCCTGGCAGCAGCCCTAATTCATTGCATTAATAAGTGAATAAATAAATGCAGATGGAGTTGGCCTCTCAATGCCAGTTTTAATGCACTGTCGGCCATACGGGCCAAAACCCGAACCCTTCACAACCTCTGACAACTTCCTCCTCAGAGTCAGATGAATAGGGCCAATCAAATTAACACTGCTGACAGTGATTAGACTCCACCCCAAATACAATATTTTATGTGCCGTAATCAAAGCTCAGTCATCACAGATGAGTAACATCTAGACATCTTTCAAACACGGAATTAACCGTCCACACACTAATTTTATCCCATTCAATTTGCAAAAGCCAATTACCCATAATTGTTCTCCCAATGCCCAGAACAATTGTGAAAGAATATATGGAAGCCATGCAGACAGCTGATTTCTTTTTATAACATATGCTTATGTGAATGTTTAAGAGAAATCAACTCACATGGAGGCAGTGCAAGTTTTCAAGTTGTTGTATTACAAAAATATACACTACCGATTAAAAGTTTGAAAGTTCTTATCAAAGTTGAAAACATGAATTAATATTATTAGAACTAACATTATTGTTTATACTGTATTTTTTTAATCAAATACGCACAGCCTTAATGAGCATATGAGACTTCTTTTAAACATTAACAAATTTTAATTATTCTAAACTTTTGACCAGTAGTGTAATTCCAAACTCTAAACCAAATCAGGAACATCAAAACAGTAAAACAGAAAAGCCATTAAACATTTAAAGAAAATTATACATATTTTATATGTAACTTCTGTGGGCCCTTGAAACCTTTGTGTACTCCTAGGCACCATGGACTGTGGTCCTCTATGGGACCAACTCAAAAAAAAATATTGTATCAGGTTGTTTTAGTGATGACCCTGGTGAAATGTTTACAAGACAACAATAGCAAGCACAATTCACTTGCATGGGAGAGTGTCAGGAAGAAAGACTCTTTTGGGGGATAAAAACACAGCCTGATATCACATCTCTGCCAGAGTTTGCCCAGAGGCATGTGAGAGGCTCAGAAATGTGGCAAGAGATTCTATGGTGTTTTAGGTTTCAACACAAAGATATTAACTACACGAAGCACAGTGATGGCAGCATCACACTTTGGGGAGGCTTCTTTGCGGCAAGGTCTGTAAAACCCTTGAAGGCAGAAGGAAAAATTGGAGATGCACTAAGAAAAGAAAAATCCTGGAGGAAATCATGCTGCAATTGACAAGAGCACTGGGACATATGATGATTCTTCCTTCAGTAGGACAACGACCTGAAACATACAGCAAAAACCACATCAGAGTGCCA
Source organism: Elopichthys bambusa (assembly GCA_037101425.1). NCBI lineage: Eukaryota > Metazoa > Chordata > Actinopteri > Cypriniformes > Xenocyprididae > Elopichthys > Elopichthys bambusa. Next base: position 29,359,243 of record CM074436.1, read on the forward strand.
AAAAAGGTTCAGATCCCAAAGAGGCTAAGTCAAAACCCAGACCTCAATTCAATTCAGCACCCCTGGAATGCCTATAAAAATTGCAGCTCACAAACTGTGTCCATCCAATTTGAGCCAGAGTAATTTTGCCAAAAGGAACTGAAAAAAAGAAGAAGAAGAAAAAAAAAAGTATCAAGGTTTCAATTCTGATGGAGACCACATAACACACTTCCTTGGCCCCCAAAAACGCTTCAGGTTACGTATGTAACCATGATTCCCTGAGAACAGGGAATGAGACTCTGCGTTTGGAAACGCTTTGGGGAACGCCTCCGCGTGAACCGGTGTCTGAAAACAATATCAACTCACGACAATCCAATTGGCCGGCGACAACCTATGACATCATCATAACGCGACCCGGAAGTATATAAGGAGCACCTACAGAACCAGTCAGTATATTTTCGTCTGAAGGGACTGTTCAGCAGGCAGCCCCGATGCATGGCTAGGAAACGCAGAGTCATGGTTACATACGTAACCTGAGACATTCCCTTTCGAATAGGAACTCAACTCTGCGTTCAGAAACGCTTTGGGGAACAATGTACCCACGCCGCCGTGCTGAGGGGAATGCATTCTAAAGGCCACTCAAAGGCTTCTGGAACCAAACTACTTTCAAAGAGGGTACCTTTAAGGGAATGTGGCCAGGCCGCCCGAGGGAACCCCAGCCAGTCACTTGTCAGGGGAACGTACTCGACCCTGATTGCAACCAGGGAGGCCTGACCTGGTCTACTTTACAGAAACCTAGTCTTGGCCAACAACCTGTCTGATCACAGAATCTCAAATCACATTCTTCAGAGAAGATATCCAGTAAGAGTGACTGCAAAGAGGCAGTAACTAACTCAGACCGGAGCGTAGAGACAGGCATCCCGGAGAGCAGGACTCAGCTTAGCGCTTTTTACCCTTACCACCGAGGGGAGTAACACTCAAGTAACTGCTCAATCCTAGTATCTACTCACTCAGCGCATGATTATTTGCACTGAGGAGGCTGTGCACTCTAAAGGAACCCAACATAGGGGAGTACATTTACCAGCCTAGGGGCTGATCCTCAAAAGGGAGGCCTCAGAGAAGCCTTCGACCACTGACCAGCTTAGGGAGCTAAGTACTATGCAGAGCAACCCTCAAACGTTGGGGAATACAGAGCTCAACCTAACAGATAAACTGTACTGTAGGCACAAAATCATGGAGGCCCAAGAGGGGGTCTGCCACGTGACACAAATTCTACATATGTAGAAAAATATCACAGCAGCCTTGCTAAAGGCCAGCATGCGCTAGTCTGCTTAGAGAACACCCAGAAACAGGAGGAGGAAGCTTAAAGGGAGGCCTGTGAAGGCCAAAAATCTGAACAGCTTGCTTGCTGATAAGCAAAACCAGCAGACTAGACTGAGGGTGCCCTCCACACAGTCTATCCAACACAATCCGACGAGCAGTGCACTCAGTAAAAACACCTTTTACTCTTTAAAGCAAGAGGAGTACCACATACACCAACACGTCCTGTAGGAGGCCCAAAAAAGGGCCTACGACTTCCAGACATGTGGCATCAGCTCACAGTCAAGTAGAGAAACCAAACTTAACCCTCTGGAGTCTGAGGCTGATTTGGGGCCCTGGAGAAGTTTTGACATGCCCTGACATTTGTGCTTTTTTCAGTTGTTCATAAACATATTAATGGAAAAGGTGCCATTACACTGTATTCAGCACGAACTAGGCTACCATAATATGCGAGGAAGTTTGTATTTTTGAAGGAATAACGTTTATGCGTGGTTATTGAAAAAAACAAAAAAAACTTAAGTCACTGAAATAAGGCCACCAAACAAATATTAAATATGTGTTCACAAGACTTCTGGGTTTTGGAGGTTGTAGACTAGAATTTTTTATTCAAAATGATGTAAATGTTATCCTGCCTACTCGTTAATATAAAACAATATAGAGATTCAAATTTTATAAGACACTTTTTGTGAAGAAACACAGTATGCGTGGAGGTGTGAATCTTCATGAATAATGCTGTGATTCACACCTGAGAAGACAAAAGACCCACATAATGACCTGCATAATGACCCGCATAATGAGCCCTTTCAGTCAGGTAGGCAATGTAAAAAAACCCTCTGTGATCATGCTGATAACAGTATTAACGTCCACTCTTGACCAAAAAAAACATGATTTTTGTGATCTCATGCATGCACGTATTATTGCACATCATGTGAAGAAAAATTTGTATAGGCCTATTATAGTTTAAATTACAGTACCAGTCAATAGATTGTACGCATTGCTATTATAATGTTTTTAAAAGAAGTCTCAAGCTCATCATGCTGTATATCAAACACACAGAAAAAACAGCAATACTGTGAAATATTATCACAATTTAAAATAATGTTTTTCTATTTTAATATACTTTAAAATATAATGTATTTCTGTGATGCAAAGCGTCCGAACATTCATGTTACCTCTATGGCATTTCATATAGGCTTTTAGCTTAAAAGCATGCGCATTTGGAGAAATATTGATGGATTCTCATATGTTTATGTCAATTTTCTATACAGAGGAGTAATATTTATTCAGTATTTATTGTCATCACTATGAGCGCTGGATACTGTGTTTTCCATTCATACTTGCAGCCGGAGGGCGCTCTGTGCACACAAGAACAGGCATACCATGTGACATTCCAAGAACTAACAGAAGCTTCCAGAGATCGCTAACCATGGCTATAACATGCAGATAAACACTTTTGAAAATAATAAATACACGATTGCGACGATGTATACATGTATTGCATCAGAATTTGCGTCTAAATAGCGCTCGCTCCACGGGCGTAGCCGGATTAGTGGATAATGAGCTGACTCACGGACGTCTGACATGTCTCTCTTTTCATACAGATTACATAAACAGAGAATTTTTGTTTTCGATTTGAATTACATGATTTAAAACCTGACATTTCAACGTTTCTTTAGAGATGAGTCTAATTTTTGTGTCATTAGTATTCACTAAGTTACACTTCATTTTCTGAGAGCTATCAGATTGGACTTCGTTCAGAGGGAGACGAGAGATCACGCATCATGTTAGTTTTCTTTATTTTGCAAAAAGCACAACATTTTGCTTTTACCCTGAGTGTACACAAATAAAAGAAGACATTCTATAGTTTCAATTGATATATTACTTATGTCTCTATGACAAAAAATGACAGAGTATTTTAAGTCTGTTTTGCTGCAATGTGAAAAAAATCCTGCAAAACGCGTTGGCGCGTTACCCGACTCCAGAGTGTTAAACAAGTGAGGTTAACTAGCTTAATTCAACCCGAGCCAACATACCACCAGGTCATGTACTCGGTAAAAACACCTTACCTACTCTTAAAGCAAGAGGAGTACAAACCTAAGCCATCATGCTCTGAAGGAGGCCCAAACAGGGCCTACAACTCAGACCGACACGCGGCATCACTTCTAGTGGCAGTGTCTATGCTCTAAGGGAGCCAAATCTGAGAAACAAACTCTCCAGTGAGGTTGACTAGTCTAGCTCTACCGGAGCACATCCTCCAACCAGCAATGTACTGTATAAAAACACTTTTTACTCTTTAGCAAGAGGAGTACAAACTTACACCATCATGCTCTGAAGGAGGTCCAAACAGGACCTGCGACCTCAGAAAAACATGGGCAGAAAAACAACTGATTAAAAGTGCAGCTCAAACATGGACAAAATAAGCATTGCAAATGTGTAAAGTGTATTGCCCAATAACAACAAACACAAGCCCTTGTGATGAGAAATCAATTGTTTTTCACAAAGGTCCCATAGTGCACTTAATGTGCTCTGTTGTGGAATCAATGAAGTTAAATTTTTAAACTTGCATTTGTTCTATGTTTTCAATCATGTTGACTACTTGAAGCACAGTTTACTGAGCCTTGCAATATGCCCGAAGGCTTTACATCTGTTTTGTTTCCCTCTGAATTAAAAACTGCATTAACCACATAAGGAACAACTATTGAGGCAAACGATTATAATGATAAAAATAATAAACTAATTAATGGTGTCTAAATCTGAACCTCATAGATTAAACAGTCTCTGATAGACAACTTTAACTAAATTAATGAAGCAATTCTCAAAACCTGTCTTGAAGTCTCATTTGTCCTGTAGTACAAGCATATAGTGAATAACTAATGCACTTTGTCTTTGGGTTTCGGGATAAATGACCTGCAGCTTAACAACAGCAAGACAAATGATTGGTTGGTGGACTTCTACCATGTCACAACCTTTAAAACCAGTAAAGATCCAGGGTCTTGTTTTCCCATTGTAGCTCTCAACTCTTTCCCCGCCAGCGTTTTTGAAAAAAGTTGCCAGCCAGCACCAGCATTTTCGATCATTTTCACAAAAGTTGCATGGCTCCCAGAATATTTAGTAAATATCTGAATATATCAAAAGAATGAACAGACCTTCTGCTTAAACAAACAAACAAAATAAATACATTTAATTCTAGCTTCATTCATTCATTCTTTTTTTTTTTTTTGTCTACATTTGAATGTGGACAAGTTTCATAAAAAAAGCAACATTTTGAGCAAAAAGCTGAGAAAATTAAGTTTTTGTTAAAGACTACGTCTAGACTGGATTCACAACGATGATCAAAACATAGATGGAGTAGATCGAGTCCATCAACACCCCCAAAGCTTGCACAGTCCTATAGCTTGTCCTGAGTCGACATTTAATTTGGTAACGTTAGGTAGTTTTGATTTATATGCTGTGTAATGTTGATGATCACATTTTTCTACATATTCATCTGCTTACATATGCTATCGTTTGTTTTTGAATCTTCTTCACCTGTGTTTTGATCAGGAGATTCAGTACTCTTTCAGAAGTTGCGTAATAGCGCCCCTTACACAGAAAACACAGAAAAACGGCAAATTCCGTCAATGGTGGGGAAGCGTTGTTTCATAAAAGACAGAAAATTCCATAAATAGTGGGGAAAGAGTTCATATTATGCCCTTTTACAAAGTCTTGATTTTGCTTTTGGGGTCTACTAGAATATTATTATTTATTTCATGCTTGAATGTTGTGATTGGTCAACAGCTTTGAGTGTGTTTCGGAAATGTCACGCTCCTTACCATAACTGTGAGTTTTAACATATTACTAACGCAAATCAACCAGGCCTTGCCCCTTTTTTTTATGTCTTTGGCGAGAATTATTAAACTGAGGAATATTGTTACGTGTACATTCTCGCAAGACAACTCAAAGCTACAATCAAGGCATTTCAGGAGTTGAGAAACAGTGCTTACTGATAATAATACTCAATTACTGCCTTTGGAGTGGACATTGTGCTTTTTTAACTTTGCAGACCTTTTTTAATGCACAAACAGCAACATTAAACACTGTTACACAAACCATGTTTACATTCAAGAGTCAAACAGCTACCATCTAACAATCAGTATCCTTAGAAACGCTTTGAACAACTTAGAACGTCAGTGGAGAAAGGCATATAGTTCATCATAACATCGTAATATGCAGCATACACCTGCCATATTGCTAAATCTACCCAATTTTTCATATCAACAGAAAAATATTCCAGGATAACTTATTTTGAGACTCTTGCGCGGTGAGTTAATGATATGCTAAAGCCCGCCATGTTGACGTGATTGGTTACAAGGTAGTTTGTGACGTCAGAAACACCAGCGATTTCAAGCCATGGGTTTCAGATTGTTTTTGGTTTACTGCAGTTTTAAAGAGAAAATACTCAGCTATTATGTTGACTAACGAATTTGCACACATTTTGTCTTAAAGCATATTAAAAACACCACATAGACATATAAACAACATTAAAAACTTGATTTTCGCCACAGGGGGACTTTAACATAATTATGTGAGATTGCGACTTACACGTTACTTAAGAGTTGCTGAGACTTTCCACTCAGTAGCCATTGAAACCTATCTCTTTCAATGATGTTTTTCAAATACTACAGTTAAGATGGTTTTGGGAAACTGAGGCTTTTGGTACTACCACACATTTTCATCAGTCACTTTGCTTGAGATTAAGCAGTGCTTACAATGCTTTTGGGAAACAGGGCCCAGAGCAGGATTGTGGAGGTGCTGTAATCCTTCAAGCATCTGGAAGTGTGGACTGGCCCATGTGTAGCAAGCCAAAACAGATGTTTTACAAGTCTGCAGTGGCCAGTGTGTTTTTCTGTGCTGGAAACAACACCATATACAAATGAATTACAAATGCCAACCAGACTGAATAACCAGACTTGTCCTGATTTTAATGGGAGCAATGTGCCCTTGGAGAACAGTGATCTTGAAGCACCTTCAGCCACCAACTTATTCCACCGTCGTGATCTCTGAAGCCCTACAGTTAATTGTGTTTGCCTGCTGCTTTGTCATTACAATGCCGTCTCTATATGCATGCTTGCTCACGTGTTCCTGAGAGGAACAATGACATTCAATAACGACATTTATTTCCCCATTCATGTTGCAACATGATAATACCACATAATGCATTCACACTGCTAGCTATGCATTTGATGCGACTGCACTCTATGTCTTGCACAGTCTTAATTGCGTTCAGTGTATAGTGTTTTTTGGGTTGTTTTTTATGTTTGCACTTTGTTTGATGTCGTTACTATTTTGCACCTGAAGTTTCCCTCAGGGATCAATACAGTACTCATGTTCTATTGTTTCCTGCTTGCAGCCACTCATCCCACTAAAATAAGCTGACAGAACAAAGATGGCTTGGATATTCGACGCCTGGCCACCTCTCCTCTCCTCTTCATCACTATCAATCCAATTAAATGTCCAATGAAAGTGGAAATTCATTGTTCATTGTCACTTTTATGTACACCCCTCACTTTTTTTCTCCAGGGGAAAAAAAGATGATAAAAAAAAAAAAAAAAAGAAGACTACATGGTTAACGATTACACAAATTGCAAACTTGTTTGACAAAACTATTTGGCCACCCTAAAGTGATTCAATTAATATTGTATGGGTCATTAGGCATCAGCGCCCAGAAAAGGTATAAAGGATGCATTGGAGCGGCTATTAATGTGATTTGATTTCACAGAAACAAGGGGGGATGGCCAGACTTCAGTACAAAGATAGAGAGGGAAAACAGGACTGGTGGCCAAGCCTGAAGATTAAAACATCCCAATTTGTCTCACACATCAGATCCTTCTAAAGCCTAGAATGAATATTTGTTTCTCTGATGGCTTTGACTGGATGGGGGAGATAATAAAGTATGGGAATAAATGAAAAAAAAAAAAAAAAAAAAAAAAAAAAAAGTTACCGTATTAAAGTTGTAATATATCCGAATATGACTTTATTTGGACACTACTGTTCAAAAGTTTGTGGTAGGTAAAAGGTTTTTGAAATACACGTCTTATGCTCACCAAGGCTGCATTTATTTGATCAAAGATACAGTAAAGAAATATAAATTTGTGAAACATTTTCTGCGTCCCAATTCGCATACTATCCGTCCTAAATAGTATTTGAAATAAGAATTAGTATGTCCAAATTGTAGTATGTTGAAATGAGTATTCCAAAGATACCCGGATGGTCTACTTTTTCCGGTTAGAATTCGAAGTGCAGATCCGCACACACTCTAACGGCTAATAAAAAGTGTTAAAAAACTACAAACATGACAGATGTGCGAGACCGACGGTTAAGCAGAGAGGTTAAGATAAAGGGGCTTGAGTGATTAATAATCAGTATCTAACCTGACGAAAATATATTTATTAAATGTTATCCACATTATATTTCATCTGCAACAGCATTGTGAACTTTTATAACGATGCATTTGGTCATTAACTTTTTAATGCATCATTATGCAAAGATGAGGAGAGTTCTCTGCATGAAAGACCTGGCAGGTAAACGTGCAACTGCATTTCTCTCCGAAACGGTAGGAAATTAAACGTGGAGGATTTTAACTGTGACAACATGATTGACAGGGTAGTTTAAACAGTCACAGGTTGCATAACTAAGCGACAGAATGTCTGTTAAAGACGCAGTTATGACGAGGTAGTATGTCCCAAATCTTGCATACTCTGCTACACACTCATGTATGTACTTTTCCTTTACAAAAACAGTATATAGTTTTAGGACGTGGTATAAGTAGGCAAATTGGGACGCAGCAATTGTCTTCATTTAAAATAACTTTTCTATTTTAATATATTTTAAAATGTAATTTATTCCTATTATGGCAAAGCTGAATTTTTCATTACTCTAGTCTTCAGTGTCATATGATCATTCAGAAATCATTCTAAGATGTGGAATTGGTACTAAAGAAACATTTATTATTGTTATTATTATTATAATAATTATAATTATCATAGCTGATAACAGTTAACGGTTAATATTTTTGTTGAAAGTTCAAAAGAACAACATTTATTTGAAAATGAAACATTCTGTAACATTACAAATGTCTTTACGGTCACTTTTGATCAATTTATTTTTCTTAACAAAAGTATTAATTACTTAAAGAAAGAAAAAAATTATAAGAAGAATAACTGAATTACTAATAACAACAGAAAACAGAAACAGAAATATGAACAGAAATATAATTCCAAACTTGAACCCAAACAAATTGGGGGAAAATTAAATAAATAACATTTTTGGTGCACTCTCCCTTTAACTGTACCACATCAGTACAGGCTATCAACATTCAAAAGCCACTGAATGCCTAAAGAATGCTAGTGCCTGTCCAGAGGTCCACGGGCAGAGACCAAACAACAACACATGACGCATACAAAGGAAGGGTATGCACTGCCATGTTGTGTCTCTGTGCTTCAATATGCCTGCATGATTTGTTGGCTGACCTGGACCAGTCATGGGACCAGCATGGCACATATGCCCTACGGCAAGCTGGGAGATCATTATGGTGTCATTACGTCTGCCAGGCTCCCAGTGGCCACAAGGGAGACTCTTCCGGTTTAGGAAAGGATGTGTTCTTGAGTTCACGCACACATGCATTATTTATATAAAAAAAAAAAAAAAAAAAAATATATATATATATATATATATATATATATATATATATATATATATATATATATATATATATATATTCTAGTCTGGTTGATGTACCCATTAGCCACTTGTATGCAAGTCTACATCAGCTAGCCTGGACAGTGGGAAAAAAAAAAAAAAAAAAAAATTCTCTTTACACCCAGGCCAGCTGGCTCAAAACACCAAACTGGCTTTAAACGCTTCATTTTGCTAATTGCAGGCCTTCCAGCTAAAGCACAACCACTGCTGTCAACTGGTATAGCAGGTAAATCACTTGTGTAACACTTAAACACAGCTTTATCCACACGCTAACATACCACGATCGATGATGCCTAGCATCCTAACCGTTTAACGTAGAGCCGATCAAAACATCTCCTCCAGCTTTGCTTTAGTCTCATTTCTCAATGTGCAAGTCAATCTGCCGGAAGGTTAGCTTCGGTGGAGCTAGTGAAGCGCTAAGGATAAAGCCTCAGACCAAAGTCAATGCGTTCTGGACTGTAATTATAGCAACGTTAGCACTCTGACTCTGGGTGCCATACTAATGAGCAGGATTGGGTCTCCTTGCACTCAAGTCTGGCAAGCGGGGCCACAGCTAGGAGCTTAATTACAGCCTGGGAAATGCCTGCTAGAGTCATGTGGATACATTTTTGCTTCTTCTGGGAGCTCCATCAGACGGACTGCTAATACAGATGGTCCCACGCAGCATAACCCTGCAGCGGCGGTAATGACAAGCCTCAGCCAGAGAGGCTTTGTCTCAGTGAAGCTGCTGGCTTTACCGGTGCCCTCTGCCTGCCAGGCCAGATGCTGGCCTGCTTTGATGGATGGCAGTAAATCAAGACCTTAGCCCCATTCCTGTCCCTATTCCTCATACTTCAAATCCCCTTCTCCTTACTGTACTTCTTGTGTGACTTGTCCTAACCTCCAGGAAATAATTTACAGAGCCAAGAACTATACTAAAGATCCATCCATCCATCCATCCATCCATCCATCCATCCATCCATCCATCCATATATCTACAGTATCGCACAATAACAATCTAAAAAAGGAATGCTTTTAAGAACTTTATATCATAACTTGACAAATGATCAGAAATAAAATTGAGGTTGCATATTCAGGTGAATGAGTTTAGACACAATCCACTAGATTGGATTCTCATTTATCAACCAAAAATAGAGATTGAATGGAAGAATGAATGAATAAATGAAATAACAAATGAATGTGATATATAAAAGTACAATACTCATGTAAATTTAGAATAAATATGATAAATCTCTCTCTCTCTCTCTCTCTCTCTCTCTCTCTCGCTGAATGTGTGTAAATCATCTCAATTCATTTACATTTTAATTCGTGTTTGTTCATGGTCACAATATCTATTCTGCTTTGATCTTTATTTGAATAAGCTGTTGCTTAACAAAGGAAAAAAAAAACAACAACAACAAAAAAAAAAAACATTATTAACAATATAAACATATACAGTCAGTTTTCTCAGCGCACTTCAATCAAAGACACTTGAACTACGCTGTTTGGTTTAATCGCGTTTTCAAAGGCAATTACAAAGTCAGGGCACAATTCCAGGGCCTCTTTAATTGGAAAACAATACAAATCCTAATACGGGGATAAAAGCTATTTCTGCCTGTTCTGTCTGAGATCAGTTGCTGCTGATTGTAAAACTAACACTACTATAAGACTAGGAAGAAAGCCATCTATAATGAAGATAAGCCAGAGAAGACTATCTGTTCCTCTCCAAACTCTGAGAGACCTTTTATAATCTGGGCGGTCGGCAAGGCAGATCTGGCCGATAAAGATGTGGTATCAATGGCCGCAAGCATAGGGCGATAAGCTGGCAAGGATTTCTCACTGCTCTGCTGTGACCGCATGTCTTCCAATACTTCCTCTCTCTTTGAGCAGCAAGAGAGAGCAAGATTAGCAGTGGTAGTTAAGGAGGTCTGGCCACATGTTGTGGGCTGTTATAGTCACACAGCTTCCGACCACTGGGAGCCAATGCCCTGTCAGCACCAAAAAGCATTACAACTTTGTGTTATTTTAGTATCACTGAAATACTATTATAGTATGTATTAATAGTTTGAATTAAATTTTATTTCAATATTTTAATATGCATATTCATAAACAGTTTGTTTGATTTGTGGTGGTGCTTTTATAAAGAAAGTGCAGGTTTGAATGGTTCAGCTTTATTGGTCTACTACAGGATGTACAAACAGATAAAACTGATAAAATAGTTAGCATTTCCCCCACTTTAAAACGTGTTCTCCTGCGAGAAGCTGGGAGGCTAACATATTGCTTACAAGCTGTTTTATTGATGTCTTTTCATGGTTGAAACACTGAATAAGTGATTACTTCAGACATGATATGGATTTTGTTAAGTTGTACTGTATTTTTCAACGTTCCTTCTGACGCTCATTCATGTTTATTTCATGCTGTAATATGTAGTAAAGCAGAACAGATGATCAGTACATGCACTCTTCCACTTCACTTGATCTGAGGCGCTACAGAGATCTGTCACGCCACATTAAAGGGATAGTTCACCCAAAATTAAAAATTATCCCATGATCTACACACCCTCAAGCGATCCTAGGTGTATATGACTATCTTCTTTCAGACTCCAGGGAGTTAATACGACGGTACGCAGAATGCGCAAGTTGTTTTGCTCTATCCTCGGCATCTCCACGTCCGTCATTACATTGTGCGCCAGGTCAAAGGATACTCTTCCGCCACAAATCCACTTGCGCACTCTGCATATGGTCATTCACCGGAAGCTAGTTAAAACATGGCCAGCCATTCACAACCATTATAAACCTCGGAGGACTAAGGATATTTTTAAAAATATCTCAGATTGTGTTCTTCTGAAAGAAGATAGTCATATACACCTAGGATGGCTTGATGGTGAGTAAATCATAATTTTCATTTTTAGGTGAACTATCCCTTTAAAGAGCACCAAAATGGTATTTATTGTTTGAATGTCATAATAAACTGGACAGAATTTGAAATTTGAGGCCGTGTTTCATATCAAAAGTAACAAAACACAAAAAAATAAAATTGTGATTCATTTTATGGGAGGCACATTACAATGTTCTGTTTATTCATCAACAGAAAAAAGCATAGATTAAAAGATCGATTCTAGGGATTTAAGAATCTATATAAGTTCATAAAAATAAGAACCATTTAAAATTGAGAAATCTGCATTTTTTTTACCCATTCCTAGCGTTGTTCATATTTATCGTCTTTTAGTGGCCTCCACTGCTATCTGCTTTGTGTGGTGTCAAACATGAAAAGTGACGCACAGTCTCTGTTATATGTTCATGATTAAAAATGAAAATAAGACTATTAAATGTCTTATTATCATTAAAAAAATAAAAAATAAAAATGAAGGGTAATAATAGATTATGATGGGATTTTTACAACAAAATGACAGACAATGCGAAAATCTAACACAACCACAAATGAACTCAACTTTTCAACTGTATGTGCTTGTGTGTAACACGCATCTTGCGTTCCATCTTTCCTTAGATCCCAGCCGTACTTGGGAGTGCCTGCAAAAAGGGGTAAGGGGAACACAAAGCAGCAACATGTTTTGTGCCAGAATTGGGGGAGGGTTCGACACAACCAACGGAAAGGACATGCTTTTATGGATTAACAAGACTTTATTTTCCCAAATGTAATGCCTGGCATTACCATAACAGAAACTGGCATTGATCTAAAATAAAAGCAGATTATAAAGTCTCTAAAACATACTGAAACAATATGGAACGGAATGTGCACCATGCCCCAAATGCTGTTGTTTTGATACAAGAGCTACAAAACAGAAGTAGGACAATCTAAGTATAATCTAAATGACTACAATCCACTGTGAATGGAAAATAGTATATGAGTAATTCTTTTCGCACTAATCTCGGAAGGTTTGGGTCAGAGACAGAATCAGAAAAAGGCAACAAATAAAATAAAATATAATTTGAAAGCATGACTTTGACCTTTAAAATCCATTAATATCACAAAGTTATTGCAGTTAAGTGCACAAACTATGGTAGAGAGAAACTGTTTGGAAACAAGTAATGCATGAATTCTCCTTCCAAATTCTGAACAAGCAACTGTGCTGCTCTTTGTTTGATCCCATTTGGTAAGAAAGCGGTGCCGAGCATGCACGACCAACCTATTGGCAAAGAAAAATGGCCAGCTTGTGAAATGCACCCCACTTTCCCTCAGCATGCATTTGTCCATGCAGCTATCTAGCAGAAGCAACCAATGACCCGGTCAAGACGGGCCGTGGAGCGCAAACAGAGCAGCACCTAGAGCCGCAAAACAGGACGAGACTATGCAAAGGAAAGAGAACCTCTTATCTGCTTACATCCTCTTTTCACTCAGTTTTTATATCTCTTTTTACCACTCTCCCTGCTTCCCATTTTCTCTTTTTAACTCTCTCTCTCTCTGTATTTCACTTCTTCTCTCTCTCTAAGCATGTTCTCTCCAGGGCTTAGAGGCAGCAAGCTGATTGAGTGTGAAGCCAGTTTCCTTTCATTGATGTTATAAAATATGGAGGATGGCTAGTCCAGGCTCAAATCCAAACCTACTGAATGAAAGAGAAGAACGGGAAGAGAAAAGTGGCCCTGTTTAGCAGCATCTCTCCAGCAGATGGAGGATATAAAGTGTTGGAGATTTGTGACGGATGCATCTTCAATACCTGACCCCCATTTCCAGGATATGTAAACCCTGTAATGGCACTAAAACACCTCTTAGAGATGAAGGGAAACACATTTGTACATGAGGAATCATGAGTGGACACTTCCAACAGGGGTGCAAATGGACCACAGTCAGGGGGGCTATGACACTTTAAAGTGCAAAAAAAAAGAAAAAAAAAAAAGGAGAGAAAATGGTTAGTCTTTGTCACCTTTCTATTTCTTTTCTTGAAGTTCGAGGACCAGTAACATATTCTGAAAATAGAGTGGGAAGGAATAGGCACACATCTGAGTGTGTTACCCCAATTTCGCATGGCATGTAAACACAATAACCTGCTTTCTGTCGGCTTATTGAAGTGTGCATGTGTGATACGTGACAGAAACGCATCCTTAGTGCAGATTTAAACGCGTCCAGACAGACAGAGCGTTTTGCAGGAAAGGAAGAAGGAAATATATCACAAACGCAGACACTTTCAAGATCCAGAAAATTGCAAAACTGTGACCTCATCTCTCGTGCGGCAGAAATAGAAGTGGTTCAGTCAAAACGTTGCATCTGTAACTGCATTAGAGAATAATAAATGAGCCTTAAGTTTCTCGCTGACATGTTGCAAGCTTTATTTAACATCACAACTGACATCACAACCTAACCCTAACTTATGGAATACTCTCGAGTCATATACGCTCACTACAGGTCAGATACACTACAGATACAGTCACTACAGGAAAATAACACGATTTATTAATAAAATCATTTAAACATGGTTTACTTGCATTGTCAGTGTACTGGCTTGCATGTAAACGGGGAAAACGTCTCGGTTACGACTGTAACCTTAGTTCCCTGAAGAGGGAACGAGACGTTGCGTCGAGAAATTGACGCTTTGGGAACACAACGCGTGATGTCGTCATGAAGCACGTGTGAAATCAGTCCAATGGTGTGACGAGACGTCAGAAGCGGGTGACGTCACGGCCAGGAAGCTATAAAGCACACTCAAACAAAGCAACGCTAGCTTAAAGTGTCTGACGTGAGCACTGACAGGCGTGCCGGAAGTATGGCAGGGTGACGCAACGCCTCGTTCCCTCTTCAGGGAACTAAGGTTACAGTCGTAACCGAGACGTTCCCTTTCAAGGGAACTCGCGTTGCGTCGAGAAATTGACACTTTGGGAACGTTAATACCAACGCCGCCATAGTTACAAGGGCCTGTCTGGTGTGACTTGTCAATCGCCAGAGAGAACCCGGGCCCTGGGGGAGCTGAGGTCAAGTTGGTAAAACCTGACGAATGTGTGCGGTGAGGACCAGCCTGCCGCATCACAGATGTCGTGTAGAGAGGCTCCCGAAAGAAGGGCTTTGGAGGCCGCCATACTTCTCGTAGAGTGGGCTCGGACTGCTAGAGGTGAAGGCAGTCCGGCCGACTTGTAAGCAAGTGAAATAGCCTCGACTAACCACTTACTCATCCTTTGCTTAGATGCCGGAGCCCCTTTGTTGGGGGACCCGAAGAGGATGAACAATTGCTCAGTCTTACGCCACAGGGCAGCTCTGTGGTCAAAAACTTAACTGGGACCTCCTCAATCGGTTCAAAGGGGGCTAGGGACAGGCCTTGGAGCACCACGGCCAAATCCCAAGCCGGAACCCTCGTGCGTACTGCGGGCCTCAGCCTCAGGGTGCCACGAAGGAAGCGAGTAATAAGTGGATCTCTACCAAGAGAAGAACCAGCCAGGGGTATGTGGTAAGCCGCAATGGCCGCCACATAAACCTTTAGCGTAGAGGGAGATAACCCTGCAGTGAACCGTTCCTGCAGAAATTCCAAAACCGCACCAACGGGACAGGAAACTGGATCAAACTGACAACTACCGCACCAAGAAGTGAAAAGTTTCCACTTCAGGGCGTAAAGCTTCCTCGTGGAGGGAAGCCTCGGCCACATCTGTACCATGGCATCCAGTCCGAGAGGAGCTGGATGCGTGAGGGAGAACCAGAGTGGACAGTGAGAAGTCTCTTGAGACGCGAACAGATCCACCTGAGCCTGGCCGAACCTTTCCCATATTTGCTTCACCACCTCGGGGTGGAGCCTCCATTCCCCGGGCCTCAGCCCCTGCCTCGACAGGATGTCTGCTCCGACATTCTGGACCCCGGGGATAAAAGCTGCCCTGAGTGACAGGAATTTCCCCTGGGACCACAGGAGGATTCGGCGCGCCAGTTTGGAGAGTGGACGCGACCGCAGACCCCCCTGGTGATTTATATAGGTGACTACCGATGTGTTGTCTGAACGGACAAGAACATGGTGGCCCCTGAGATCTGAGAGAAAAGTCTTGAGAGCCAGAAAGACAGCCAGCATCTCCAGGCAGTTGATGTGCCAGGAGAGGTGGTGACCGCCCCACAGACCTTGAGTCGAGCGTCCGTCTAGGACCGCTCCCCAGCCCGTGAGGGAAGCATCTGTCGTTAGCATTTTGCGACGACAAGGAGCTCCCAGCACAGGCCCTTGGGATAGGAACCAGGGTTTCTTCCAAATGGCCAGGGCACGTAAGCAACGCCGCGTGACCTTGATCATGCGAAAAGGATTTCCCCTCGGGGAGAATCCCCTGGTTCTGAGCCACCACTGCAGGGGTCTCATGTGCAACAGACCAAAAGGTATCACGTTGGATGCCGCTGCCATCAGCCCCAACAGCCTCTGAAACTGTTTTACAGTGAGTGACTGGCCTAGCTTTAACCGACTTACGGTAAAAAGGATTGATTCGATGCGAGCAGGAGAAAGACGCGCCTGCATCGCAACAGAGTCCCAAACCACGCCCAGAAAAGTGGTTCTCTGAACTGGAGAAAGCATACTCTTCTTGGCGTTCAACCTCAACCCCAGGCTCTTCATGTGAGCGTGCCTCAATGTCAACATCTTGAACTTGAGCTTCATAACGGACTGGTTCAGTTGACGCAAATCTAGAATGGGACGCAACCCGCCATCCTTCTTTGGAACAATAAAGTAACGGCTGTAGAAACCGTTCTCTGCGTCGGAGGAAAGTACATAATCTATGGCTCCCTTGTCCAATAGAGTTTTTACTTCTTGTTCCAAAACCAGAGCCTGCTCGGGGCCCACCACAGTGGGTAGGACCCCCATAAACCGGGGTGGGCGAGACCCGAATTGAATGGCATAACCTTTTTCGATTGTACGCAGGACCCATTGAGAAATATTTGGCAGTAGCTTCCACGCTGTCAGATATTCTACTAAGGGAACCAGTCTCTCGAGACTGGCCTCTGGTATGTTTTGAATAACCAGCTTGGTGCCCTGAGGCGGCGCACCGGCAGGGGGCAACCGAACTGATCGCTCTGAGACCCTCCTCGGAGGGAGCGAACACCCCAGCACCGCTACGCTTACAGGTGAATGTTCGCTGGGGGCCGCTGCGCCCTGGAACACCCGAGATGGCAGGGTTGGCAGAACGGTCCCCTGAGGGCACCGAAGAGAAGTGAGCGCTAAACGCTGAGGAGTAAAACACTTCTCTTCGGAGGGGGGCTGCCCTCAGGGTCCTGACGCTGCTGGCGTCAGGACTTTTTCCCCGCAGCCTTCTTGGCGATAAGGACAGATCGCAGATCCATCCTACCCCTCGAAGGCTGCGGTTGAGAACGACCACCCGGCCCCCCGTGTCGCTGAGGGGGAGTACGGGTGGTGACGCTCTGTTTCTGGGCGGCACGTGTTGTTGGGAGGAGCTGGCTTTCGATGTATGGGGCTGCTGGTGTTGCTGAGCAGCCCCGGGGGTATGAGAGCGACGGGGGAGGAGCTTCTGGAACGCCGCCGCTTGTTTACTGGCCTCCTGGAACCTCTCGACGACAGTATTGACTGCGTCGCCGAAGAGGCCAGGAGGTGTAAGCGGGGCGTCCAGCAGGAAGTGTTTATCCTTGTCTTTGATGGTGCTCAGATTTAGCCATAAATGCCTCTCCGTGGCCACCAGGGCTGCCATGGCATGACCGACAGACTTGGCCGTCTCCTTAGTGGCCCGGAGAGATAAATCGGCCACCCTCATCAATATCCCCCAGAAGCTCTGCCTGGTAGGCCTGCAGCACGCCCATGGTGTGAAGGCATGCCGCAGCCTGTCCCGAGGCCTGATAAGCTTTGCCCACTAAGCTAGATGTAACCCCCACGGGCTTGGTGGGCAGTGTCGGGGCCTTTAGGGGCGATGCCGATTGTGGAGAGAGATAGCTAGCAAGCGTCTCCTCCACTTTTGGCATCGTCCCATAACCGTGCTCTTTGAGCCCCACTATCGATGCATAGTGCGTAGTTTGAGCACTATGCACACGATAGGAGGCCGGTTTCTTCCAGGACCTCGACACCTCAGTGTGCCTCGGCAGCAGCGGGACCCGAACCCTGGGGAATGCGAGCCTAAACACTTTCATCAAATAGCGCCAGGCGGGAGCGGAGCGTCCGTAATGGAAGGAGATCGCAATGCTCACAGCCAGCACCCTCGAGTGCTGACCAGGCATGCTCCGCTCCCAAACAAGCAACACAAAGATTGTGTGTATCCCCACCAGTGATGTAACGTGGGCAGGGATGAACACACAATCTAAACTGCTTTTCCGCCATTATAAATGTAAAGTTGAGGGACAAACAACACCAAATAGGACATACGAGATACACAGAGCGCAACTGAAGACACAGAAGCTAGCGTTGCTTTGTTTGAGTGTGCTTTATAGCTTCCTGGCCGTGACGTCACCCGCTTCTGACGTCTCGTCACACCATTGGACTGATTTCACACGTGCTTCATGACGACATCACGTGTTGCATTCCCAAAGTGTCAATTTCTCGACGCAACGCAAGTTCCTTTGAAAGGGAACTGGTTATTTCAATAAGCTGATATTTGTGAGTTATCAGCGTAATGGTGTGCATATAAACATGCTCATTTATGTCTGATCTTGGGGAGAAAAAAAAAAAAAGTTCCATAAAATGATTATAAACCAATGTGTCTATATAAACAGATTATGCAAGTTTCTCCTCACCCTCAAAAACCAACAAACAATTATGAAATAAAATGACGCAGTTTTGACATCGTGTTAGGGCACCACTTGATGTCCAGTGTATAATCTGGACCCTGAAGCAAAACCAGTAGAGAACCACTGATCTAATCAGTCTAAACTGTCTCCTTCCGAGACTGAGGGTCGTCTCGCCTTAACTCTCTTGCCTGAGGCGCCTTCAGATGGTCTATCAGTCTACATCCTGAAAGCACATCGTAACACTAAGCAAAAGTGATGGCTGCTGGTGACATATTACGCTTTGTGGCATGTCAAAATCTCCATCTCTTGTCTTTTTCCCCATTCGTTTTCTTGTACAAAGCATTGGAGAAGCATGCTGTCTGCTTTGATGACTTTGGAATAAAACATCCGCACAGTGCTGTCAAGGCCGTTTCTTGAATAATACAAACCAGAACAGTCCACACACTAGTCAGTAGGGCTCTGATGCAATTGAAGACACAGCTTAGAGGGGCTTGTCATGGAAAGTCACTGTTCAGAGGATGTCTAAGATGAAAACAATGTGTACAGTTGGAAGGGCACGGTCTATATCTTCTTTGTTCTTCTCCATCCATTAGTTAGAGATAGATGAGGTCAACTGCCTTAGGGCGGCACAGTGAGCAAAGGCCTGCATTCCAGAATTCAATGGGTTTCACATTGAAACATCGCTCATGTCCATTTGCCCTCTGAATTTGCATTATTTTATTATTTTTTTCTCTTTCAGAAGAGAACAGTTTGTGAACTTACTGGATGAATAGGGTTTCTGTGCTGTGCTGTAAGTGTGTGTGAGAGAGAGAAAAAAGGAAGAGATTCACAAAAAAGCAAAAGCCTGAACTATGGGACGAAAAAAAAAAAAAATGGAATCAATTTTGAAACTCGGCGAAAAATAGCACTGAAAAGAAAAGCCGCAACAAAAGCAAAGCTAGGCAGAGGAGGGTTCGAGATGGATCAGGCATTTGTGTTTTATGTCACTTCAGCAGGAGGAGAAGTCTGATTGTGTCTTCAAAGCAGCTGAGCAGTGACAAAAAGATCCAGTGAAAACACTAATGGAGGCGAACTGTGAAGAGCTCAGTGGTGTCTTTTTGACCAGGACGCTTCACTGGGGTTCCGCTGAGATACGAGAAGAAAAAACACAGGGCATCGACTTTGACATTTCTTGTCTTTGAAGAACCATGTCTTTAAAAGAAAAGCTATGAGTATTTTCTTCATACAGAAAAAACAAACAAACAAACAAACAAAAACAACAACAAAATAAATAAATAAATAAATAAATATTTCTAACAATATCAGGCAACGTGTTTTGGCAACAAAGCAACACTTAAAGAAAAAAAAAAAAATCCTGATGCAAAAAAGCAATCAAAAGCTATTGAGTTTGATGTTCCCAGATTAGGGCAAATGGTATCAATGAAAGCCATGGAGACAGATATAGATCGTCTGATTGACTGATCGTTGTGACTGGTTATCAGAGAGGATGGATGAGGAGGAAGAGCTGCCATTTGGTATTCAAATTGAAGGCTATTAGCATTGGATCCTGATACATCAAATAAATTGAAGCTGAAGTACTATTACAGTCAAGCAAGAAACAACAGTCAAATTTCATTATATTGAACATGACACAGGATTTGGGGGTTTATGGAAATCAACAGCCATCTTTTTAACATAGGGGAAAAAGGTAAATGTTAACAGAGTTAGTATGAGCTTTCAGACAGTGTTGAAAAAACTATATATTAACCATTCAAAGCATATTAAACATTAAAAGAAAATTAAAAATCAGTGCAGTGGGGCAACCCTGTTACAATGTGAAAATTATTTTAGATCCTAAAAATAACTTTGGAGGATCTTAATGTTTCTGCAGAGGCAAAGACTAGAGACATAATTAGGCACTGGAAAATGTAGTATGTTGGCTCAGAAATATGAAGTGTATGTTGTTATTATTATTATTTATTTATTTAAATAACCTTTCCCAAAGTTACCAAGTTACCATGGTCATCAGTTTCCCAACAATATATCTTTGTTACTACAGTTACTGTTAACACAAACAAACAAACAAACAAACAAAACAAACACATAAAAATAATAATAATATACAATAAATAAATGGTTTAAAATAGTGTAAATAAACAAAAAAACAACAGGATTTTGGTGGAAAGAAGTCAACGTCTAAAATAAAATGTTGCACTGGTCTTTAATCAGTTAACTTTGAGGACAGAACAAGGGAAAGTTATGTAACATACTGAAATTGTCTTTTATTATCATGTTGCTACAGTCAGTTAAACACTTAATATCACCACCATGTCTCTATTGAAAATGAATTGAACTCATTTTACAGTAATGCTGTCTCATTGATCGGCCTAGAATCAACATGACCTCAGGCAGAGGTACATCTCTGTTCTTGAGCAGTGGACCATAATGGATTGGGAGGGTTGATGCTGGCATTTTATACTAAACTACAGCCAGTTTTATTCTGTCTTTTCTAATGATTATGGGTATAGGCCTTCATTAATGGTAAATGGTTCTGAAACAGCCAATGACATTGGAGCGCAACAGGACACAATTTTGGACCGATCGAAATCCTCTGCTATTTGACAGTCATTTCCGATGGATTTACTTTGGTTTGGGGGCTGGTTTTAGGGATTTACTGATAAAACAAAGCAGAGGACAGAAGTGCACTAATCCAACCTAAATGATTTGAGGGTTAAATCAGTCATAAAATAAAAACAGACAAACAACAATTAGGATTGAACAACAACCAAAAGGGTTTAGTAACTCCAGTTATTAGTGCTACTTCTCCCCTCCTTGCTCAGAGCCTGATAAAAAAATAAAAAAATAAATAAAATAAAATAAATGGTGGCCAGACAGCAACTAACAATTCTATTCAGAGTAGAAAGGTCTCTGGGCTAAATTGATTAGATAACACTTAGTATGGTTACAATTTGCACAGTGCCAGAGGGTGGTGAGCTTTGAACTGGTGAGGTTTCAGCCACTTAGGCATATTATGCAGGTCATATTTCAATAGCTGACATTTAATGCAGCAGACACAAAGTTTGGACTGATTCCAGCCTAATTAAACGAGATTTTACGTCAATGTAAACATCCTAATATTTGCAACGGCTTCTGATCTATGTCTTAAATATTACAAGCTTTGGAGCAGCTCCTTTTCCCCTCCATTCAAGTCTTTGTGCCATCATATTGAATTTAAGATGATTCTTTGTGGTGTATGGAGTACATACTGTGCCATCTGTAGACTGGCTGTACTTGTGGTGAACAAAGAAAGGATATAAGCACAGTGGGTGCACAATGGAGCTTGTCGTCTAGATGATATTGTGGTTGCCATGCCATATTTTGCCTTGGTGAGTAGCTGTACAGCACATTCACATTTCTTAAGAGGTCTTAAGTAAGTAAAACGGATTAGCAAAACCAACACAAAATCGCATAATATACAATATACACATCAAGTATAATTATAGCCTTAAACACAGCTATCATTTGTGTTTGGACCTCTCTGCTTTGGTTTGCAGGTGGTGTTAGCAAAGTGTATTAGAATCTGGGGCGCAAATTATATAACGCAATGACAAAAATTGGCAAATTATAGTGATTTGCAAGTGCTGTGCCCTTGTGCAAAGCACAATGGTTTAATCCAGAGATAACTTACATTATTATGTGAGTTACTCATAACTCAAGTCACTTTTAAAGGAACAGTCCATATAAAATGATAACTCTGTCATTATTTACTCACCAACACATAGTACCAACTTGGGGGAAAAAAAAAGAAAAAAAAAAAAGAAAAGAAAAAAATTGTGTTCAACAAAGAAATTTAATAAAGAAAGCCGTATAGTTTGGAATGACATAAAGGTAAATAAACCATGACAGTAGCTGTTTCTTAATTCTAAGAATGCAAAGAACAGACTCGCGTTCTCATGGAGATCGGTCTTGCCAGGCTACCTAGAATGAACACGGAAGGACATGAGAAACGCATCTTTGTGAGAATTCAAATGTGCTGTGATCTTGTTGCTGAACTGACCATCACAGATGTCATGACCTATTAAAGCAATTACTTATATCATTATAATTTGATAACTTTTTGTTATTTTAAGTGAGTATTTGTGTAAATAAGTGTGTATACTTAATCTTAGTCGAACTTAATTCTTCAGTCGAAAAGAAATTAAGTTTTTTAAGGAAAACATGATTTTTCTCCATATAGTGGACTTCACTGGGGTTCACCCACCCAAACTGTAGTTCCCTTTCAAGGGAACTCGCGTTGCGTCGAGAAATTGACGCTTTGGGAACGCAACGCGTGATGTCGTCATGAAGCACGTGTGAAATCAGTCCAATGGTGTGTCGAGACGTCAGAAGCGGGTGACGTCACGGCCAGGAAGCTATAAAGCACGCTCAAACAAAGCAACGCTAGCTTCTGTGTCTTCAGTTGCGCTCTGTGTCTCGTATGTCCTATTTGGCGTTGTTTGTCATTATTACCCTTTATTATGGCCGAGAAGCAGTTCAGATCTTGTGTTCCTCCCTGCCCACGTTACATCACGGGCGGGGATACACATGATCTTTGTGTTGCCTGCTTGGGAGCGGAGCATGCCCGGTCAGCACTCGAGGGTGCTGGCTGTGAGCACTGCGACCGCCTTCCATTGCGGACGCTCCGCTCCCGCCTGGCGCTGTTTGATGAGGGCGCTCAGGCTCGCGTTCCCCAGGGTTCGGGTCCCGCTGCTGCCGAGGCACAGCGCCGATCCAGATCTTGGGGATCGCAAATGGATTTGTCAGAGGGGTTTGAGACGGGCCCCGCCCTATCTCAGCCCTCACCTGACAGATCCAGTGCTTTTTCTCAGTGCCTGGAAGCACGCTTTGCGGTTCCTTCCACACTGGGTGAAGCACCGGTGCTTAACGTGTCCAGCTCCGAGGAGCTGGATGTGGAGAGCACCGACGTAGCAGAGAGTGAGGACTCGCCATCCCACTCTCCGGCTTATGAGGAGCTGGTAGAGGTCATAACTCGCGCCGTGGCCAAACTAAACATCGACTGGCCGGCGGAGAGGCAGGACGTTCGTCCTAAAAGTAAATTGGATGAGCGCTTCCTGCCCTCGCGAGCGCAGCCTCCCCGTCGGCGTTTCCCCTTCTTCCCAGACCTCCACACTGAGGTGTCGAGGTCCTGGAAGAAACCGGCCTCCTATCGGGTGCATAGTGCTCAAACCACGCACTATGCATCGATAGTGGGGCTCAAGGAGCACGGGTATGGGACGATGCCAAAAGTGGAGGAGACGCTTGCTAGCTATCTCTCTCCACAATCAGCATCGCCCCTAAAGGCCCCGACACTGCCCACCAAGCCTGTGAGGGTTACATCTAGCTTGGTGGGCAAAGCTTATCAGGCCTCTGGTCAGGCTGCGGCATGCCTTCATACTATGGGCGTGCTGCAGGCCTACCAAGCCGAACTTTTGGGGGATATTGTTGAGGGCGGGGGAATGACTCCCGACGTAGTTGATGAGCTGCGTCGGGCAGCTGATTTATCTCTCCGGGCCACCAAGGAGACGGCCAAATCTGTCGGTCGTGCCATGGCAGCCCTGGTGGCCACGGAGAGGCATTTATGGCTGAACCTTAGCTCCATAAAGGATAAAGATAAGCATTTCCTGTTGGACGCCCCGCTTACGCCTCCTGGCCTCTTCGGCGACGCTGTCAATACGGTCGTTGAGAGGTTCCAGGAGGCTAATAAACAAGCGGCGGCGTTCCAGAAGCTTCTCCCCCGCCGCTCTTATACCCCCGGGGCTGCTCAACAACACCAGCAGCCCCACACTTCTAAAGCCAGCTCCTCACAACAGCAAAAGCATCGTGCTGCCCAGAAGCAGAGCGTTACCACCCGTACTCCCCCTCAGCGACACGGGGGGATGGGTGGTCGGTCTCAACCGCAGCCTTCGAGGGGTAGGATGGATCTGCGATCCGTCCTTATCGCCAAGAAGGCTGCGGGGAAAAAGCCCTGACGCCAGAAGCGTCAGGACCCTGAGGGCAGTCCCCTCCGGAGAGAGGTGTTTTACACCTCAGCGCACGGCGCTCACTTCTCTTCGGTGCCCTCAGGGGACCGTTCTGCCAACCCTGCCATCTCGGGTATTCCAGGGCGCAGCGGCCCCCAGCGAACATTCACTCAAGCATCCGCCCGTAAGTTTAGCGGTGCTGGGGTGTTCGCTCCCTCCGAGGAGGGTCTCAGAGCGATCAGTTCGGTTGCCCCCTGCCGGTGCGCCGCATCGGGGCACCGAACTGGTTATTCAAGATATACCAGAGGCCAGTCTCGAGAGACTGGTTCCCTTAGTAGAATATCTGACAGCGTGGAAGCTACTGCCAAATATTTCTCAATGGGTCCTGCGTACAATCGAAAAAGGTTATGCCATTCAGTTGGGGTCTCGCCCGCCCCGGTTTATGGGGGTCCTACCCTCTGTGGTGGGCCCCGAGCAGGCTCTGGTTCTGGAACAAGAAGTAAAAACTCTATTGGAGAAAGGAGCCATAGATTATGTACTTCCCTCCGATGCAGAGAACGGTTTCTACAGCCGTTACTTTATTGTTCCAAAGAAGGATGGCGGGCTGCGTCCTATTCTAGATCTTCGTCAACTGAACCAGTCTGTTATGAAACTCAAGTTCAAGATGTTGACACTGAGGCAGATCGTATCTCAAATCAGGTCCGAGGACTGGTTTGTTACGATCGACCTCAAGGACGCATACTTTCATATCTCCATCCTTCCACATCACAGGAAGTTCCTGAGGTTTGCTTTTGGGGGCAAAGCTTACCAATATCGGATTCTTCCATTCGGCCTAGCGTTATCACCCCGCACATTCACCAAATGTATGGATGCAGCTCTTGCACCTCTACGTCTCCAGGGCATTCGCGTCCTCAATTATATAGACGATTGGTTGATTCTGGCTCATTCACAACAGTTAGCGGCTCGGCATCGAGATGTCGTCCTCGCTCACATGAAGAGCCTGGGGTTGAGGCTCAACGCCAAGAAGAGTATGCTTTCTCCAGTTCAGAGAACCACTTTTCTGGGCGTGGTTTGGGACTCTGTTGCGATGCAGGCGCTTCTTTCTCCTGCTCGCATCGAATCAATCCTTTCTACCGTAAGCCGGTTAAAGCTAGGCCAGTCACTCACTGTAAAACAGTTTCAGAGGCTGTTGGGGCTGATGGCAGCGGCATCCAACGTGATACCTTTTGGTCTGCTGCACATGAGACCCCTGCAGTGGTGGCTCAGAACCAGGGGATTCTCCCCGAGGGGAAATCCTTTTCGCATGATCAAGGTCACGCGGCGTTGTCTACATGCCCTGGCCATTTGGAAGAAGTCCTGGTTTCTATCCCAAGGGCCCGTGCTGGGAGCTCCTTGTCGTCGCAAAATGCTAACGACAGATGCTTCCCTCACGGGCTGGGGAGCGGTCTTAGACGGACGCTCGACTCAAGGTCTGTGGGGCGCTCACCACCTCTCCTGGCACATCAACTGCCTGGAGATGCTGGCTGTCTTTCTGGCCCTCAAGACTTTTATCTCAGATCTCAGGGGCCACCATGTTCTTGTCCGGTCAGACAACACATCGGTAGTCGCCTATATAAATCATCAGGGGGGTCTGCGGTCACGCCCACTCTCCAAGTTGGCGCGCCGAATCCTCCTGTGGTCCCAGGGGAAATTTCTGTCACTCAGGGCAGCTTATATCCCCGGGGTCCAGAACGTTGGAGCAGACGTCCTGTCGAGGCAGGGGCTGAGGCCCGGGGAATGGAGGCTCCACCCCGAGGTGGTGGAGCAAATATGGGAAAGGTTCGGCCAGGCTCAGGTGGATCTGTTTGCATCTCGAGAGACTTCTCACTGTCCACTCTGGTTCTCCCTCACGCATCCAGCTCCTCTCGGACTGGATGCTATGGTACAGACGTGGCCGAGGCTTCGTCTGTACGCACTTCCCCCGATCGCTCTGCTCCCGGGAGTTCTAGAAAGAGTTCGCCGGGACCACGTCCGGCTCACCTTGATAGCCCCGCGCTGGCCGGGCAGAGTGTGGTTCTCGGACCTAGTATCTCTCCTGGACGGCTCTCCCTGGGAGATTCCCGTCAGGAGGGACCTTCTGTCCCAGGCAGGGGGCACGATTTTCCACCCCCGCCCAGAGCTCTGGAGCCTGTGGGCTTGGCCTCTGAGGGGGCCCAGCTCATAGATTCCGGTCTCTCAACCGAGGTTGTAGGGACCATTCTCCAATCTAGAGCTCCCTCCACGAGGAAGCTATACGCCCTGAAGTGGAAACTTTTCACTTCTTGGTGCAGTAGTCATCAGTTTGATCCAGTTTCCTGTCCCGTTGGTACGGTCTTGGAATTTCTGCAGGAACGGTTCACTGCAGGGTTATCTCCCTCCACGCTAAAGGTTTATGTGGCGGCCATTGCGGCTTACCACATACCCTTGGCTGGTTCTTCTCTTGGTAGAGACCCACTTATTACTCGCTTCCTCCGTGGCACCCTGAGGCTGAGGCCCGCGGTACGCACGAGGGTTCCGGCATGGGATTTGGCCGTGGTGCTCCAAGGCCTATCCCTAGCCCCCTTTGAACCGATTGAGGAGGTTCCAGTTAAGTTTTTGACTCTAAAAACACTGTTCCTCCTCGCCATATCTTCCTTGAAAAGAATAGGAGATCTACAGGCCCTTTCGGTTGCTCCCTCGTGCTTGGAATTTGCACCTGGTATGGTGAAAGCCTTCCTTCATCCCAGACCTGGCTACATTTCTAAAGTTCCCACTAATGTGGTTAGCCCCATTGTACTGCAGGCCTTCTGTCCTCCTCCCTTCAGGACGTCAGACCAGGAACGCCTTAATTTGCTTTGCCCTGTTCGGGCCCTAGATGCTTACGTCCACAGAGCTGCCCTGTGGCGTAAGACTGAGCAATTGTTTATCTAAGCAGAGGATGAGTAAGTGGTTAGTCGAGGCTATCTCACTTGCTTACGAGTCGGCCGGACTGCCGTCACCTCTAGCAGTCCGAGCCCACTCTACCAGAAGTATGGCGGCCTCCAAAGCCCTTCTTTCGGGAGCCTCTCTACACGACGTCTGTGATGCGGCAGGCTGGTCCTCACCGCACACATTCGTCAGGTTTTATTCACTTGACCTTAGCTCCCCCGGGGCCCGGGTTCTCTCTGGCGACTGACGAGCCACACCAGACAGGCCCTTGTAACTATGGCGGCGTGGGTATTAACGTTCCCAAAGCGTCAATTTCTCGACGCAACGCGAGTTCCCTTGCGTCGCCCTGCCATACTTCCGGCACGCCTGTCAGCGTTTACCTCAGACACTTTAAGCTAGCGTTGCTTTGTTTGAGCGTGCTTTATAGCTTCCTGGCCGTGACGTCACCCGCTTCTGACGTCTCGACACACCATTGGACTGATTTCACACGTGCTTCATGACGACATCACGCGTTGCGTTCCCAAAGCGTCAATTTCTCGACGCAACGTCTCGTTCCCTCTTCAGGGAACTAAGGTTACAGTCGTAACCGAGACGTTTTTTAATGCAGCTTCAAAGGGATCTATGCGATCCCAGACAGAGGAATAAGGGTCTTATCTAGCAAAACGATCAGTCATTTTCTAAAAAAAATAAATAAAAATGTTTAAAATACTTTTTAACCACAAATGCTTGTCTTGTACTGAAGTACTGATCCAGTGTCTATAAAGAGAACGTGGAAAGATTAAGCCAAACGCTCTTTACAAAAAAAAGTAAAACAATGATATCGGATGATTTTGAAGTTGGAGGAGAAAATCAGATAAAGTTTTTCACCCTACTGCGGTACTTCCACCTACCTTTCAACGTAATGCGTGGTGCATTGCAGTGCAGTGCAAGACAAGAATTTGTGGTTAAAAAGTATATAACTTTTATTTTATTTTATTTTATTTTTTTCATTTTAAGGCCCTTATTCCTCGGCTGGGATCGTGTAGAGCGCTTTGAAGCAGCACTGAAACTGCAATTTTAACCTTCCACCCAGTGAACCCCTCTGAAGTCCACTATATAGAGAAGAATCCTGGAATGTTTTCCTCAAAAATCTTAATTTTGACTGAAGAAAGAAAGACATGAACATCTTTTTGCAATTTGCAAGCTTTCAGCAGGAATCTCTCAAGTGAGAACGAGAAGTTTAAATCTTAAAGCTATAGTATGTCATCCACCGGTGATGACTTCCAGGAATTTTAATGGTTCTTTTCTCTCAAGTTTGCACTCGAAGCATCTTCGATATCAAGAACACATGTGGTTACGTTTGTGCGTCCTCTGTACTTGCCTTTTTGAGTATTGGAACTGAACTTTGATGGTTGAATGCATAAGAACACATATTAAGCAACTGCCAGATTCAGATTCATTAATGGTCAGTGGTTTGCAATTTGCCTTTCTCTTCTTCTTGTCCACTTTTTAATTGATGACACAATACAAGAATCTGATCTCATTTGGAAATAAAGAATCATTAGACATCTGTCACATTTATCTTTGAATGTTTAGTTCTTCATGCTTTCGCTGATTTGGCATGTTATGTCTAGCTGGATTTTCCGGAAAACAAAACACATCCATGACTGATGAATAATAACTGCTTGAAGCCGATAGAGTAAAAACAAACGCAAATGTAACTAAAGGAATACATCATTTACTTTTAACTGTTTATGAAACAAATTTTCGCTCCATCACAACAGTGTTCCCTTTCAAGGGAACTCGTGCTGCGTCAATCGCTTTGGGAACGCCTCTGCGTGATTGCATCGTGAAATCTGTCCAATGGCGTGACGGAACGTCATAGGCTGGTGATGTCATGACCAGGAAACTATAAAGCACACCTGACACAAACAGAGTTAGCTTCTGTGTCCTTAGTAAGCGCTATGTGTGATACTGTCCATCTTATTTACTGTTGTTTGTCTACCAAGTCATTCAAGCACACACGTTTAAGACATTATGGCGACTAAGCAAGTGCAGCAATTCAGGCCGGGTGCACCTCCTTGTCCTCGCTACATCATGGCGGGAGATGCACACAAGCTTTGTGTTGTTTGCCTGGGAGTGGAGCATGCACAGTCAGCTCTCGAGGGAGCTGCGAGCAAATGTCAATGAAGACGCTCCGCTCCCGCCGGGCGCTTTTCGAGGAAAGCGGTTTGGATCGCGCTCCCCGCGGCTGGGGTCTCGCTGCTACCGAGGCACAGCGAAGGCTCGTGTCGTGGGGCTCGCAAATGGATCTACGCAGAGGGGTTAGAGTCAGGCTCCGCCCTTTCTCTGCCACACCGAGGTGTCGAGGTCGTGGAACAGACTCGCGTCCTATCAGGTCTTTAGTCCACAAACATCGAATTACAGCAATATAATGGGACTAAAAAGGCATGATTATGGGGAGATGCCATGGCTGGAAGAGACTCTCGCAAACTATCTCTCCCCTGAGTCGGCAGCCTCCCTAAAAGCCCCGAAATTACCCACTAAGCCACTATGTACATCTTCAGCTTTAGTGGGTAAAGCATACTCGGCAGCAGGTCAGGCGGCAGCCTCTTTACATACTATGGCTGTCCTCCAAGCTTATCAAGCCGACCTGCTTAAAGACCTAGATGAGGCTGGGGAAGTCAGTCGCGAGGCATTTACAGAGCTTAGAAAAGCTACAGATCTTTCTCTCCGTGCTACCAAGGAGACTGCCAGATCTATTGGGCAGTCTATGGCAGCCCTGGTGGCCACGGAAAGACATCTATGGCTCAACCTCGCCGACGTGAAAGGTAGAGATCGGTCTTTTCTTCTCGATGCTCCACTAACACCGCCTGGCCTCTTCGGCAACTCAGTCAGCACAGTCGTCGAGAGGTTTCAGGAAGCGAAAAAACAGGCAGCTGCTTTTTCTAAATTTCTTCCCCGCCGGTCTCAGGTCTCTGGGACTGCTAGTCAAAAGATGCAGTCCCAGCCGAGTACGAGCTCCTCATACTGGGCACAACAAAAAGTGAGCATTTCTTCCCGCGCCCTCCCACAGAAGGACTGGGGATCGGGTCAGCGTTCACAACCGAAGCCGACCAAGGGTAAGACGGATCTGAGGACCGCCCCCTCTGGGGTGAGTCGGTGTCCACCTCAGTGCACAGTGCCAGTCTCCCCTCGGTGCCCTCAGAGTCTGTTCTGCCAACGCTGCCACCTCGCGTGCTTCAGGGCGCAGCGGCTCTCAGCGAATGTATATCCCAGTGTCCACCCGGCAACGTAGTGGCGCTGGGGTTTTTGCTCCCTTCTGAGGAGGGATCTAAAATGGCCAGTTCGGTTACTTCCTGCTGGTTCACCGCTTCAGGACACCGTGCTGGTCATACATCAAACACCATAGATCAGTCTCGAGAGAAACTTGTGTCTATTGCTCCGTTTGAGCCTATCGAAGAGGTTCATGTAAAGTTCCTCACTCTAAAGACCCTTTTCCTCCTCGCTATCTCGTCTTTAAAGAGAATTGGTGACCTACAAGTCCTTTCGGCTTCGACTTAATTTGCTGTGTCAGGGCTTTGGATGCCTACGTCCACAGAGCTGCCCTGTGGCGTAAAACGGATCAACTGTTTGTGTGTTTTGGGGCCCCACGTAAGGGGCACCCAGCATTCAAGCAAACGTTGAGTAAGTGGGTAGTTGAGGCTATCTCACTTGCGTATGAGTCTGCCGGACATCCTTCACCACTTAAGATCCATGCTCACTCTACACAGGGTATGGCAGCCTCTTTGGCCTTATTGTTAGAAGCTAACTCTGTTTGGGTCAGGTGTGCTTTATAGTTTCCTGGTCATGACATCACCCGCCTATGACATTCCGTCACGCCATTGGACAGATTTCACATGTGCTTCACGACGCAAGCAGGCAGAGGCGCTCCCAAAGCGCTTGACGCGGCGTCTCGTTCCCTCTCAGGGAACCATGGTTACATACGTAACCTGAGACGTTTTCTTTGAATATAATATATAATTATACAAAATAAAATTGTACCATACATTTTAAATGATGATGCAATCAAAGAATATTCAATTAAAAACAATTACTAAAATAATGCCTAAAGAGATGCTAGCAGACAAGAAAAAAGTATTTTCAGAGGAGCCAGTTTCTACAAATTATTTATAAAAAAAAGAAAAAAAAAAGAAGTAATTTTACTCAGCAAGGACACATTGCATTGATAAAAAGTGGCAGTAAGGACAATTATAGTGTTTCAAAAGGTTTGTTTTAATTTTCAAATAAATCATATTTATTGATAAAATAATAATAATAATAATAAAACCTTATCACATATAATATTAGAATGACTTCTGAAGGATCATGTGACCCTGAAGACTGGAGTGGACAGATTCAGCTTTACCATCACAGGAAGAAATTACAGTTTTAAATATATTAAATAGAAAATAGTTATTTTAATTTGCAATAATATTTCAGTTTTTTACTGTATTTTTGATCAAATAAATTCAGTGTTAAATCCGACCCCAAACGACCCTATAAGAATCTTGATAAAATATTACAAGTACGAAGACACAATTCAGTTTTGATTTCATGTTGACTTTAGAATGTAGTTTGATGACCCCATAATGGCATAGATGCATTGAGGACCTCATAATGGGCACCTTGGCAACAGTCATTCACCATTTCCTGCTGCCTGTAATGAATCAGTCAATCATCTTCCCTAGCTCTCTGTCCATTTTTTCCTCCTTTTACTTTGTCATGGCCCTTCCATCATTTCTCAGTGGGATAGACAGGGGACGGGGGTAATCTCTGGGACACTGACAGCCATGTCAGCCGTGCTGGCAAAGCCATTTAAACACTGCCTTTTTGTTAATGGCTGTCTCAGGGCAGGAAGGAGACGGAGAGGGCGAGTGATGGAAAGATCACAAGAGGGGGAAAGAGAGAAGGAGAAAAAAAAAAAGACAATTGTGGGTAAGTCAGGGACGGCCTCCCTGGTGAGTTGCTGTGCACATATTTGAATTTGTACGAGGACACGCCGGCATGCTCTCTGACAGCTAGAAATGTACGTCTAAGGTATCTCGGGAAATGCTCTGCCATTAAGATGCATTTCTATCTGTTTGCGCTCCTGGAAATGCCATGGATTGCACCTATAAAGTGTCAATTTTCCTGATGAATTCAGCTGGTTTGGAGTCTATTTGCTCACACGCCCCACACACACATGAAAACAGAAACAACATAAATGGCACAAATCTACCAAGAAAGCATTCCACTCTGAAAGCCAGTGGAAATGTCAAAGTAATCAATAGATTGGATGGATCTGAGCCGCAATAAATACCATTTGACAAGTTCAGCATGACCTAGAAGAGGTTACTGATGCAAAACTCGTGACAGCATATCATCACAAACAGTAAGATTGTTAATGTTTTTAAAAGAAGTTTCATCTGCTCACCAAGCCTGCATTTATTTAATTAAAAATACAGTAAAAACAGTAATATTGTGAAATATTATTACAATTTAAAATAACTGTTTTCTGTTTGAATATATTTTATAAAGTAATTTATTCCTGTGATGCAAAGCTGAATTTTCAGCATCATTACTCCAGTCTTCAGTGTCACATGATCCTTCAGAAATCATTCTAATATGCTGAGTTGATGCTCAAGAAACATTTATGATTATTATCAATGTTGAAAACAGTTGTGTACTTTTTTTTTCAGGATTCCTTGATGAATAGAAAGTTCAAAAGAACAGCATTTATCTGAAATACAAAGCTTTTGTAACATTATACACTACCGTTCAAAAGTTTGGGGTCAGTAAGAATTTTTATTTTTATTTTTTGAAAAGAAATTAAAGAAATTAATACTTTTATTCAGCAAGGATGCATTAAATCGATCAAAAGTGACAGTAAAGACATTTATAATGTTACAAAAGATTTTATTTCAAATAAATGCTGTTCTTTTGAACTTTCTATTCATCAAAGAATCCTAAAAAAAAAAAAAAAAAAAAAAAAAAATATATATATATATATATATATATATATATATATATATATATATATATATATATATATATATATATATATTGTACACAAATATTTTGTACAGTTGTACACAATAAATATTTCTTGAGCAGAAGATCAGCATATTAGAATGATTTCTAAAGGATCATGTGACACTGAAGACTGGCGTAATAATGCTGGAAATTCAGCTTTGCATCACAGAAAACAGTTATTTTAAATTGTAATAATATTTCACAATATTACCGTTTTTACTGTATTTTTAATTAAATAAAAGCAGCCTTGGTGAGCAGATGAAACTACTTTTAAAAACATTAAAAAATCTTACCGTTTCCAAACTTTTGACTGGTAATGTATATACAGTATATGGTAACACATTAAGTTGGTTGTTAAGTTTAGGTATTGGGTAGGATTAAGAATGTAGAATAAGGAATAAATAATAAGGCATTAAGTAAGCAATAAGGTACAAGAGGCTGTGTTGTATCGTGAATAAGTCACGGCTGAAGGGCATTGTTAGGCACGACGCAAAGCTTTTAGTGAAAATGCTAAATCTGAATGCAGGTAATAAACTCACACAATCGATCTCTTTCTCACAATACTCTACTAGTTCTACGTAATACAGTAAGCTTCAATGAACAATATAAATTTAGAACATACAGTTTACGTTGCAAGGAGTGGTTGCTAAGGGTGTTGTGTAGTGATACACAGAATCGTATGGTGAAGCGGTCATAGCCGTGTTTTATTGTGAAAACACGGCTATTGACCAATCAGAATCAAGGGCAGGAACTAACCGTTTTATAATACGTGCTTAATAAGTACTAACAAATAGCCAATATTCTAGTAATATGCATGCTAATAAGCAACTAGTTAAAATACCCTAAAATAAAGTGTATATATACCTGTTTTGTGAAGCATTCTTGTGAAGTGCATTCTTGTTTTGTGAAGCTTTTTAGCTAATATATCAAATTTTTTGCTGCTCACCAAATTTTTGCTACTGATGTTAAAATAACTGTGTCATCTGCAGCTTCTATAGCGCTTTATGTTTTTAGCGGGGGAGAGAAGCATCTGACATGAAGCCGAAAGGACTTGAATGAACGCGTTTGTTTCTAAATATAAATATTAGAGGATATAGTGCAAGAAAGATCATTACCATAAACGGCCCAGTGCGCTTGTGGTGAGAACAGCTCTGTTGCTTTGATGCGCTGCTCACTTTAAACTGTAAAACTGGTAAAATGGTGCTACAGTTGTCATTTTGTCTCTCGGCCTGCTATTTGAGGATGCATTAACACACAACTTTTAACACACCTATTTTTGTACATAATTTAACATAAACAGTTATAGTTAGATTTCTTATTTCTTACATGTCAGTAAACATATTAATTTGGTCAACATATTTAATATAATCACATATACTATAAATACAATTAACCTACATTACAAACATCCCCTTTCCATATTTATACAAGAAAAATAATGTGTCGTCCTGTTTACTTTACATTTATTCATTTACATGTATTTAATGAGTGGCACGTGGCCCCTGGCAGTAATTAACAGACTGGAACACAGAGAACGAAGAGCTATTCTGCATCAGGCCAGCAGTATGAATAATCCACAGAGCTACTACAAGCTCAAGGATTAGACATGGATCTTAGGCTGTGCAGTTATTCTGAGAACATGACTACAATAAAGAAACAACACACAATAAAGAACCCCCCCCCCCCCTTTTTTTTAAGAAAATGTTAAAGTGGCCTCCAGAAGTATTTGTATTTATTGATCCATAATTTGAAAACTTTTTGCTAAATATTTCATAGTGTTTGTGCAACTTGGATTGGTATTTTGTTCAACAAAGAAAAGTGGCTTCAGAGTTTTCTTTAATTCCTACATTAAGCGTCCAAATATGTTTTAGTGCCGCTGTAGGTAAAAACACACAAACAAAAACATAGTGTTTGCTTGTCATTTCAGCGGAGTGACATCCATATCAGTTAAACAAATAAACGGACACATTCTATAAAAAGGGATTAAATAAATCAAAATTTGCTATATAGTATATCACGAGTCATATCACATGAACAATGCAACTTGAATTAGAGTGTGATGCACAGCTGAATAGGCTGTGATTAAGAGCTAATGAAAATCCCAGCATAGGGACGGAGGTGAGAAGTGTCAGGTGGAGAGGAAGAACTCAGCCCATATGCTAGATCTCATATCTTTTAATTAGTCTACAGGCTCATCACCCAGAGGCCCGACTGCAAGCCTGACACTCCCAATTCTGACTGTGTGTGTGTGTGTGTGTGTGTGTGTGTGTGTTTGTGCGCGTGTGTGCGTGTGTGAACTAACGAACTCATCAAGTCTCACTTATGGAATAACCCCTCACTTCCACACACACACACACGCAACTCGACAATGGCAAGGTTATGTTACCTTTGAGGGTTTCACACTTAAGGATAGGTTGAAGATAGGTTGTGTTCACTGAATCATAGTGGGTAGCTAAGATTATCCATGAAGAGTTATTTGAAAGTCAACTGGGAGTTACCACATTATCCTGGAGGCTAGGTAAGATACACAGCAATGAAAACCACTAAAAATAGTGGTACAAAGTGATTAGATTAGGTGAGAGGGAGATTCCACTGGGTGGGAAGTCTATAGTGTAGCAACTGTTTTCTATGTCACAAAAAAATGTGATCTTCCTTGACATACAGAATCCTCCATTGAGCCACATTCTGATTGCATGTCTGGTCTAATCGGACACTTTTGTACAATATACAGCATAACAATTGAACTAATTCAAAGATTTGGTAGCTGAGATATTAACGAAAAAAAAAAAGTTCCAGCGATATATATATATATATATATATATATATATATATATGCAAGGTCTTTCTCGATCTGAAAAGCTCTGTTTGACTGGCTTTACAAAACTTCTGGGAAACAGGGTGAACAAATTCCCCGGAAGATGAAATCTTATTCAAGGTTGTTTCAGCAAGTACATTCTAGGAATATGTCATTTCCACTAGACATAGTTTGCAAGACTATTGGCAACAACATACTTGAAATCAGATATTGAAGTACTTAAGCACTGTAATGACAATGTTGATGCCACCACAAGACCACACACAGTCGGAAGCCCTTCACTAGAGACTATTCTGAGTTTTGACATGAAAAACGATGATATTTGCAATGTACACTAACGGTCAAAAGTTTGGAATAATTTTTAATTTTCAAATGTTTTTTGAGTCTGTTATGATTTGGAGCTCAAGAAATTATCATTGTTGAAAACAGTTGTCCTGAAGATGTGTGTGTGTGTGTATGATCATACATTAAGTTTGGGTTAAGCAACAAAAAAAGAAAAAAGAAACCTTTCTATTCATGAAGGAATCTTTGTAAATATATTATAGATTCAAAACTGTTATTTTAAATAGTAATATTTCACAATATTAACATTTAATGTTTTTGAGACTTCTTTCAAAAACATTAAAAAATCTTAAAGATTCCAAACTGTTGTAGTGTATATGTTTAAATTTAACTGACTCAGAATACACTTACCTTTGAAAGGCTGTTAAAGCATAAAGATGCTTTTTGGTTGGTGTAGTTAAAACATCTACCAACAAGAGCTAACTCAACTTAACTGAACCCTCTTGGTCAAACTAAGCTGTGGCAGACTGTGCTCTGACAGTTCCAAGTCGGGCTAGACAAGGGCCAAGGGGAAGACTGTCCCCCTGTGGCAGATTGAAATAAAACTCACACAGTGCTGTCAAGTGTCAAGATGGAGAAAGAAGGAAACGGGATAAAGAAAGGGGAATAAGGAGAGTAATGAAAGAGTCAGTGAGATGGCGAGTGCAGCGCTAACACTCACTAACCTCTCCCGACCTTTTACACACCAGAAGAACAAGGTTCAGAAAATTGAGCCTGTGTGGCTAGCCTCTAGTGGCACGGCCATCCACACTCTTCCATTTAGTCTAGCCTAACTGAAGAACCAATCAATACGCTTTCTCTTTCCCTCTCTTCTCCGAGGCACCTTTCTGCACTCAACGGATGGGGAGGGGATTTGCCGTGAGGAGGTGATGAGGAGGTAGAGGGCCACAGACAGCTGGTGATTCCCCCTGTGAGAAGCAGTCATCAGATTAGAAGAGCTGCGTGTGCGAGCGAGAATTCAGTAGGAGGGTCGCAGAATAGACTAATAACCCTTTCATGCATTCTCGAAACTACAAAAACACACATCGGCTGATGCACGCTCCTCTCTCACCTTCACACAGAATTTGGAGTGATCTAATTCACACAAGGACCTGTGAGCAATCTGATAGTTCTCTCCTCCACGAGACTGTGTATTATTTTCAGCATAAATTATTCAGTTATTAAGCATTCCAGATCCGTCCTGGTTTTTGATTGTGTGAGCAGCGGTATTCTCTCACCATCGCTGTTTCTCATTTCTCAATGTTCTGCCTCGCTCCTTAGCAGGACACGAGCAGGCTTGGCTGTTGCCTGGGCAACAGGATGCGGCGAGCAAGGGAAGCTGATTAGAGATGCCAGCGCAGTCTGAGGCTGGTGGGGTGATTGTAAAGCCATCTCTCTGTATCTCTCTCTCTCTCTCCTTAGAGACAAGGCCATCAGGCAGGCTGGAGTGAAGCCAGCACAAAGGTCCTTTTCTCACTCACCAGATCCTGGTCATGCGGTGCAAGCTAAATTCACTCCAAAATAGTCATCTTTCCCTTTTGGATTATTCGCAAATGCAGAAAAAAAAAAAAAAAAAAAAAAAAAAAAAAAAAAAAAATATATATATATATATACATATCTTATATAAATAAGAATAATACAAACCTGTGTTCATTGAGAATGTTTACATATCTCTCAACACAGATGCAGATGAAAGTGCATTTTTTAATTTGCATTTTTTTAAAAATACATTTTGATTTTGTAATTTTAAAAATTACATTTTTGGAATTATTTAGCTTTTTCCCTGTATATTAGTGACAAATGGTGCAGATCACACCAAGAATGATAACTATATGTGCATCCACTTCAACGCATGATAACGCTCTGTTTATCATAAGTGTACAATGCAGTTATGTTGTCTGCTGCTTTAAATGCTTGAGCTTTTTAAAACACAATGGATTCTGATTGGATGGTCAATGTTTCTTTGTTTTTTTTATTCATCAGCTGAAAAAAAAAACAAAAAAAAAACATTCTGAATGTGATTCCAATTATATTCCTCATTATCGGTATAATGTATCATTATCGATTTACAGTTGTTGGTGTGGACTCCAGAATTAGAGCTAACATTAAAAATAGTTATAGTTATTATTACAGTCGAGATAAGACTATCTGATCAGGTATAAATGCCCTCTGAAACGTTGCAAGACGGATTTAAATCTGATCACTCAAACCACTTTAGGAGGTGTAAATGCATCTGGTTGTCGAAATCACATATGTAAATTTTATGTGAGAGCATTGCTTTATGACATGTTATAGCCAAATATGAAAGCAATACTGCGACATAAGTATCTCTTCAGCAAGACTACGCGCAAACTGCCACAAAGTGAAAGTAAGTCGCAGACCCTTAACACACAATTGTTTTCATTAAAAGTAGTGAGACTAAATTATCTTACCAGTGCTAATGCCGCTCTCTCTTCTATTTTGGTCTTTGAATTTTGGTCTTGAAATTAGCTGATGATAAGTAAAATGCAGCGCATATCTGCTGCTGTCATTGCTGCTGCTGAACTCCATTAAATTTGTATATAGCGCAGAAATTGAAGATCGGATTTAAATTTGTTTTGCGAATACACATTTATGCATAAATATAAGTGTAAATGGAAACGTTTTAATAAATAAGATAGCTGTCCGATCAGTAAAAACACATGAAGTGACCAGGTGTAAACAGGCCCTGATATATGTTTAACTCAAATTAAATTCTGGTAGGAGAAAAAAAAAAAAAAAAAAAATCATCCTAGATAAATGTCTAATGACAATTTCTCAGTAAAAACAATACAGTTTGACTTTGATCTTTTACAGTAACGTAACTTTGTTTTAAAAAGTGGGTATCAATTGTATCATTACAATAATAAATGCACAAAATTTACATAGACATCATGTTTAATATGATAGTTTTGTTCTTACATCTACTATAATACAATATGTCGTTAGTCTCGAGAGTATTTACATTAGCTAATAAATATGTGAACCCACATTCAATATTAGGCTATCCTGATGGACTAGGGGTAGATCTTTTGTTCAGCGTACCAGAGGTTCTGGCTTCTAATCCATCCTTGTGTAATTTTTTTTCTTTTTTTTCTAATTAAAACCAAAAATGTTTACCAGTGATTGTAAATCAAGAGCAGAGACAAGTTTATGTGCATTTTGTTTTGTGATTTCGCCAGAACTAATCTCGAAACAAGTCTCCGACCGCAACAGCGTTAAGCGATAAATTGAAGCGTTCATCCGTGTCAAGACTGAGCAGTGCACAGTGTGCACGCGTGCCAAGAGAACAATGTTGCGCTACTGATAACAGCGGCAACAAGCACTCAACATGATTTCAAAAACAACCAGTCCCAGCGCCAGATCGCCTATTATTTAACACAAACGAACGAACTGCTAATCAACTAGAGATGTTTCTTTTGTATTAGCATATATCCGTGCCGCGAGATGTTTCAAAAAGTGGTGGGGACAATATCGGTCCTGGCAAAAAGTAGTGGGGACATGTCCCACTCGCCCACTCGTCCCACCCGCAAATTTCGCCTATGATCTTTTATCAGTTATAATAAAGTTACCAGCCAACGACTGTTTAATTTACTTGCAAAAGACTATTGGCAAGGGTCAACTGGATCCTGTTCACAAGCATACTACTCTACATCCATTGCAATATAAAATATTACTTTAATGATTAAATTGCTAAATTACCTTAAAAAAAAATAAAAAAAAAATAATAATAAAAAAAAATAAAAAATTGGCAAGGTGCTAATTACAGTCTTCAATTGGTAACCACATTTGGAAGAGTGCACTACAAATTCCCCTGGAACTAAGAAGGAAAGCTCAAATAAATTGAAATCTTGGCCAATCTCACCAGTGTATTGATCATCACTGTACGAGCACGTTTATATCTTTGTGGCTTTGCTATAAAGAAAATGAAAGCGATTTCCATAGAGGTACATGGTAATGAGAATGGACTGGAGTACTTCATTGCTGAATTTAACAGCACAATAGAGTTCCTTTTCTGTGATAACCGGGTTCCCTTTCGAAAGGGAACTCAACACTGCGTTTGACACGCTTTGGGGAACGTCATCACGTGAACCGGTGTCTGAAAGCAATGATCAAATCTCACCAATCCTATTGGCCGGCGACAGCATATAATGTCATAATAGATGCAACCCGGAAGTATAAAAGTAGCGCCTAGAGAAGCAGTCAGTATCTTATCGTCTTCAGGGACCGTTTTGTTTGATTGTGATTCTTCAAATCTGGTAAGGAATTTACTGTCTAACAAACGTTTCAGGAAGTGTGTGGATCCGTGTCCCAGGTTTTTGACACCCGACGACACACACAATCTGTGCGTTTTCTGTCTGGGAGAGGAGCATGCCCTCAAGCACTGTCCGTGCAAACTGTGAGCGTCTGCCTATTAGGATGCTCCATTTGGCCCTCTTCTCGAGGGAAGAGGGGTCGGCATCTGTGCCTGGTGGTTCTGGTCCCACCCGTGCTGAGGCAGAGCGGCGGCTGAAATCATGTGGCTTGCAGATGGAGCTTGCTGAGGAGTTTGAGAGATGTGTAAATCTCTCGCAACCCCCAGAGGCTGACGAAGGTGAGCTGCTGGATGATAATGATGTCCTCTCATTGACATCATCAGAAACAGCAGCGAGTGCTCTTCTGTCGTTAAGTCCAAGAGAGCAGGAGGTGGCTGTTGAAGAGGAAGCAGGCAAGCCTGATGAAACTTCAAAGCCTCCCTGCCCTGCGTATGCGGAGCTGCTCGAGGTTATGGAGCGTGCTTCTGGCAGCCTGCAGCTGCCTTGGGAGCGTGTTAAGAAAGGGACTGCACTCGGACGGCCCGACGAACGGCTCGCGAACAGCTCGCCAGCAGCATCAGTGATTGATTTTCTCTCCAAGAGGGTAGTTTCTTCTACCCTCTCCTTTCTTCTTCTTCCACCTCCTTAGTAATGATAATTTTGACCCAGGCGCTTCTTACAATCAGGCCGAGGGCTGGGCCCATGATGAGAATATTTCTGATGGCTCGCCTTCTGGCTTGATAGTAAAGGGGCACTTTACGGCTTGAAAGAACCATAAATTCCATCCTTCTATGATGGTAAGTCTTCGTTCTTCGAGCCGCAGGGAATGAGCTTGGTCTATATTTATATTAAAATATGTTGACCTTAGTTTTCCTGTATAGTTTTTTCCTGGGTAAATATATATATATATATATATATATATATATATATATATATATATATATATATATATAAGGGGAATTAGGGCCCTGAAATACCCATTAGGTTGGTTATCTTTGTGTTGGTTATATGGTAGAGTAGCTTTTCTCCTCTGAGATTGGCCATGTCTGGGCCTCTTTCAGAAAATGTTGGCTTAGTTTTTACTCCTCTTGCTTAGAGAGTATAAGTGTTTTACTGAGTACATTGCCTGTTGGAATGTGTTGAATAGATTTAAGCTCAGGTTGAGCTAAATAGTTAACCTCACTGGATAGTTTGGTTCTCATATATGACTCCCTTAGAGCATAGACACTGCCACTGGCTGACGCCTGTGTCTTTCTGGAATAGTAGGCTCTGTTTGGGCCTCTTTCGGAGCAGATTGGCATAGTTTGTACTCCTCTTTCTGAAAGAGTAAAAAGTGTTTTTACTAAGTACACTGCTTGTTGGAATGTATTGAGGTAGACTGTTATGTGGGCACTCTACAGTCTTATCTGCTAGTTAAACGAGTTCCCATGTTTTGTGGGCTCTTGCTTTATCAGCAATTGAGCTGCTTTAGGTGTGTGCCCTTTTAAGCAGATTAAGCATGTAGTTTTTACATGTTGGCCTTTTGCAAGGCTGCTGTGATATATTCTACACGATGTAGAATTACATCATGTTGCAGGCCCTTCCTGGGCCTCTATGATTTTGTGTCTACAGTATAGTTTATCTGTTAGGTTGAGCCCAGTACTCCCCATTCGCTTGAGGGTTGTTCTGCATAGTACTTAGCTCCCTAAGTCTGGTCAGTGGTTGAAGGCCTCTCTGAGGCCTCCCTGTTGTAGATCAGCCCCTAGGGCTGGTAGTATTCCCCTTGTTTGGGTCCCTTTAGAGTGCACAGCCTCCTCAGTGCAAATAATCAGGCACTGAGTAGATCCTAGGTTTGAGCAGAGTGTTACTCCTCTCATTGGTAAGGGTAAAAAGCACTAAGCTGAGTCCTGCTCTCCAGGATGCCTGTCTCTACATTCTGGTCTGAGTTGGTTACTGCCCCTTTTGCAGTCCCTCTTACTGGATATCTTCTCTGAAGAATGTGAATTGAGACTCTGTGTTCAGACAGGTCATTGGCCAAGACTAGGTTGCTTTAATTAGGTTAACTAGGTTGCTGAACAGTCCCTTCAGATGATAAGGTACTGATTGCTTCTCTAGGCGCTCCTTTTATACTTCCAGGTCGTGTCTATTATGACGTCATAGGCTGTCGCCAGCCAATAGGATTGGTGAGATTTGGTAATTGCTTTTAGACAACGGTTCACGTGATGATGTTCCCCAAAGCGTGTCAAACGCAGTGTCTTTTTCCCTGTTCTAGGGGAACCATGGTTACATACGTAACCTGAGACGTTTTGCAGCTTCTACACTGTAAACCCGAACAGTACTACTAACTTATAAAGATTGAGAATACTGCAATTAAAATCTGTTATATAGTTAATGCAACTTAAAACAATTACATTTTATTAACGAGGAATTTAGTTTTATTTTTGTGTGGCTCAACATTTTTGAGTAAATGCTCCTATTTAAATTATTATTTTTAAGTTTACTGAGCAACATAAAGTGACATCATACACGTCGAACTGAACCGAGAAGAATCCATTCAACATGGTGGACACTCGCAAGTGACCGGAGCAAACTTAATGGAACAACTTGTAAGTAAATCAAAACATCTGTGAACATTTCTTATTTGTTTTTTGAATATTGTAAGAATGTCATTATGAAGAAATGTTTTAATCGCTGTTATGACGCAGTGCAGTAAAGCGCGGCATTTCCCCAGTGCTTCTGAATGCTATTTTAGCATCACTGCTTATAATGTAGTTTTAACGTCAAAGCAGGGCAGTAATGTTAACGTTAGCTGGTATTTTTTTCAGTAAACGCAGTCCTACGTTTTGAATGTTGCTCTTGTTAAGTGCACTGTTTAGGGCTGCGTTTCCTAAAAGCATTGTGAGCTAAGTCAATCGTTGAGACCATTGGTGGCAAATACTTCTACGATCAACTTAGACACATGCTTTTTACAATGCTTTTGGGAAAACGCTACCCTGCTAAATGTGATTTTATTTGGTCTATGTATTATTTCTACATGCAAAAACTAGCCGCTAACACTAACTTTATCCAAGATTAGGTTAAGGCTAATCCACAGACATGAATTTAGCAATATATTGTATATTAAGTTTACAAAACAAATCTACAAACTTGTAGTAAAGTTACAAACATTATTTAATTGCAGGCTAAACTGGATGCTGAATGCTAAAGAGTAAGCCTCAACTGTTGATTTGAAGTGCAAGTTGTCTCCTCAGATAACAGGGCACATAATAGTCTTTCTGTTTTCCAAATGTTGGTTATATACTTACTTGTGTGTGTTTGTGATTTTCTAGGTTTGTGCTGAGTTTCACTGTATCAAAGAAAGCGATACACATCAGCAAGATTTCAGA
Organism: Elopichthys bambusa; assembly: GCA_037101425.1. NCBI lineage: Eukaryota > Metazoa > Chordata > Actinopteri > Cypriniformes > Xenocyprididae > Elopichthys > Elopichthys bambusa. The sequence continues at coordinate 29,403,644 of CM074436.1, forward strand.
GATGATGCTTGACATTGAATGTTTATGAGTTTATGAGTTCAGATTCGTCCACACTAACTACCTCCATTCACTGTCTTCAGTGTATATAAAATAAAGTTGGCTTGCTTGTTTAACATGTTAATTTTCGTTTTTACAGGAAACAAGCTCTTTGTGCTCTCCCAGTGTACGTGTGAGGACGACCCACAGACTTGTATTCAGCGAGTATTCAGTGCATTAATAGAACTGTTATTTTTTTTTTTTTTTTCGAAAATGACAGATCGTTTCACTAGATAAAACCCTTATTCATTATCTGGGATTGTGTAGAGCCCTTTGAAGCTGCACTGAAGTCCACTATATAGAGAAAAATCCTGGAATGTTTTCCTCAAAAACCTTAATTTCTTTTCGACTGAAGAAAGAAAGACATGAACATCTTGGATGACATAGGGGTGTGTAAATTATCAGGAAATTTTCTACTAATCCTGTAAATTTACAGTTTTACCCTCTATGCTTATTCCAGGAAGAGTTGGTTGAGCCTGACATCACTGACATCAACTGATACAAACATCACTCCTGTTGATTTTGTGATCATGGACAACGAAACCACTAATTCCTGCAAGTACTGGATGGAAGATGATCTTCCAGTGTGTTTGACATGCTGAGAAATACACAGTCACAAGGTTTTTAAAAAAATGTTGAACAAAAAATTCACAATTGTATAGCCAAAGTTGTGTGTGTTTTCTTTTTTTTTTTGTTTTTTTAATGGTGAACTTCAGTATGATGAATTATTAGCCTGAGTTATGCATAGGTAATGTTAATATTTGTATTTAATAAAGTACCAATGCATCAAAATAACTGAGAAATGAAAAACATTAACATTAATATTAAACAATAGTTTTAACTACAGTGCACTTAAACATTAAATAAAATAAATAAATAAATTAAAAAAAAATCATTTGACAATTTTTATTCATAATTATTGTTTACAACATTTATAATTTATAAAATTAAGTTGATTTACTTAAAAGTTTTGAGGTTTACAAAAATTGAGTACTCTGAACTTATCGGTTTTACAGTGTAGCAGGATTTGGAGCTGTCACAATGACTGTACAGGGTGTTTGATTAGGGATCTAGAGCCCTGCAGAGGTAAGTGGTTGGCTATTAGCTTGCAGAAGCATCACTTGCATCGGCAGTTGGATAGTTGACATGACACGCCAAGCAGCGTCAGCAATGTCCTGCAGTATGACCATGCACTTTCCTAAATTTTGCAGAATTACTGTACATGCAGTTGACCTCATACTAATTGAGAGGCAACACATTTTTAAATATTCATTGTAGGAGTAAAAAAAATGCAGCAAAAAAAAAAAGAGAAAAGTGAATAGATAGATAGATAGATAGATACATAGATAGATACATAGATAGATAGATGATAGATAGATAGATAGATAGATAGATAGATAGATAGATAGATAGATAGATAGATAGATAGATAGATAGATAGATAGATAGATAGATAGATAGATAGATAGATAGATAGATAGATAGATAGATAGATAGATAGATAGATAGATGGATGGATGGATGCTATGTTCATCAATGCCTTTGAAGCACACCTGCCTCCACTCCTCTGGTTGGATAAAACAAAGGATGCGGCAGTGAAAGGGAGACAAAGTGTCAAAAAGAGGAGGTGGAAGATGAGTGAATGAGCAGAAAATGTACACTATAACCTGGTTGTAAATAAATGATGGCATACATGAATAGAAAAACAGAGTTTGACACCCACAGCAGTGCTTTATTGCACTGTTTCGCTCAGTCATCCTCCCTTTCTGTTTCATTCCTCCTCCTTTTCCTTTTCTTAGTCTGGCCAAGAAAAAAAACACAACAGAGAAGATCACCCTCTCTGTCTTAATCATGTATTCATAAGTATTTCAAGGACACTTATTGAAGCGAATATATAATTAGTCTTTCAATTAAGGGCTTTAAAAAGAACCCAAAATGCACAACGAACCAAGAGCAACCAGACATCTTAACCGTTCCTGATATGGGAGCGCTGAGAAAAACAACCGATTTTATTAAGCAGCATTCTCATTATGATGACTGACATCTCGGATCACCTGGAGAGTGTGGGGTTAATTTTGCTCTCTCACACCCTTCATCACATTGATCTTTCTTGATCAGTTAAGCCAGTAACACAGACTCATTAGGAACGTTTAAAATTAAAGACTTGCAGTTTAACTATCTGCTGAGGTTTTGGGTGAGGTAAGATCCTAAGTATTTCTACAAGTATATTCTCCTGGTTTGTAAAAGTGAATTATAAGAATGATCAGGTGGGTTTTGTTAAGGACAGTGCCTGCTAAGGATTCGGCCTGCATTATGAACTGCCCTTTAGCGGGCACTGGCATCCTCATGCATAGTTAAATGCTAAGATTTTACTCTCTACAACTACACTGAAATTAGAGACCTCACACATGTAACACACACACACACACACACACACACATAGACACATTCACAAGCTTAAGGTCTTGTATATGTATAAGGAATGACTGTGACTGCATAATACAGTACATGATAAAGAAGCTGTTTTGAACTCAACTGAGCTGCCTATAAACGCATACATTTATGCCTATAGTGTTCCAAAGACAGTCACTTATGAGGTTCTATATCAGTTAGTATGCTGCTTTAGAATAGAACAGAGGGATGTTGAACAAGAGAATAAGCCCCTCTCCCTATTCAGTGATGAAATTCAAGTCGGATCTTATCTCTACAAGAGATGAAAAAGAGAAAAATAAAAGAAAAAAAGATAAAACATGTTTGTGTGGTTAATAATTAATTGCGTATGGCATATTTCATCTTTAATGTGCATCACTGGGGGCTCGCTTCACCCACACACCCCCAGAGGCATAACAGGAAGGACACAGAAATGACAGTGTGTGTGTGTGTGTGTGTGTGTGTGTGTGTGTGTGTGTGTGTGTGTATGTGTACACACATTATTAAACGTTAACTTCATGGAGTTAATAACTAGGGTACACAGAAGCAACAGAAGAACAGTCAGAGAGGGAAAGGATTTCATTAAAACAACTCCTATTAAGTTATTTTCTGTGTAGCTAAGCACTTGAGTGTATCAGATAGGTTTCTGAATCACAGCAATGTGTTCTCAGGCTTGACAGGAACAGCAAATGATGGGAGTAAATGGGGATGTGACACATGAAGTTAAGAATTGTCTGAGACAGAGAGAAATTAGTAAAAAAGATTATGGTCATAAGAACAGAAAAATACTTTTAAGGACGTTTTCCCTTGACTGTGGCCAGTGTGTTTCTCGGTGGACATATTGAGAGGAGGGGCATTTAATTGGCAGTGTAGAATAAGAGTGATGACTGAGCCAATATGAAGACCCTCCCCATCAACAGTCACTAAGAAAATAATAATAATAATAAAAAATATGCACATGAGCTGCAAACTAACCCCTACAAACATCTATGATCACCATGGTAACGAGAGTTTCTGCCAAAAATATAAAATAAAAATTAGCTCAGGGAAAAACAAAGTATAAGAAAATAATCTTTTAACCATCACCAGCCTAATAAGCTGACAAGTGTTCAAAACCCTGCTAAAACCAGTAAACACACCAGCTAAGATTAGCCATTTACCATTCTATGCAATCTGATTTAGGATTATACCCTGTTGACAGACAGACAGAATAATATACATAACGACAGATAGATGAACGATAGATAGATGGAACGATAGAGCGAAAGATATATAGATAGACAGAACGATTGATAGAACGAACGACAGAACAATAGGTAGATGGAACGATAGATAGATAGAACGATAAATAGAACATTAGAACGACAGATAGAACGATCGATAGAATGACAGAACAATAGATAGATAGATAGATAGATAGAACGTTAGAACGATAGAACAATAGATAGAACGATAGATAGATAGATAGAACGATAGAACGATAGAATGATAAATGCCTGAAAGGCAAATCTTTCCACAATAGATTTGAATACAGAACAAAATAGTGAGGCAACAAAAATGGCAATAAATTTTACTATGAGTCTTTAGCCATGTCAGACATGTGACATGGGTTCTTAGAAGAGAATGGCTGCAGCTGCTGGTAGTTTGTTGGTTGGTACCCAGAGCCTGCAGTAATCCGGGTCAGAACCGGCTTCAGTGGGCACAGCAGGCTGAACATGGTTCTGCCCCTCTCAGAAATTGATCCTGGCATGTCAGCCTGATGGAATGGAGCTGAAAGCTGATGCGCCGCACCATGAGCCCTGGCGATGCAATCTTCTCTCTGACCTCCACGCAGAGCCAGAAAGTACAGTCTGGTCGTACGTCTATGCATATGCCCTACAGTTGTCTTTGATATCAGAAATTAACTTTACCAGACTTGTCATAAATAATCTTCATCAAACTGCAATAACCAATTAAATAAATTTCTTAAAGTGCCCCATTGTGCTTTTTCAAATATTACCTTTCATGCAGTAATATAGCTGTCTGTGAATGTAAACGGTCTGCAAAGTTGTAAAGTCAAAAAGTGCACGATAGATAAAGTTGTTTCCCAAAAGAAAGAACTGACTCTGAACCACCTAAACAAGTCGCCAGAAATTCCAGTCTCACTTCTGTGACCTGCATATGTAACACGGTAATACATTTGCATAATGCTTGCCTATGGTCTTTGTTGGCTGCCCGTGAACAACGTCTACTTTGACAAAACCTCAAACACAGCAAAACTTCATTAACATTATAAGTGAACCTCAAGGAACATTAAAATAACTTAATTAAAATAAAATAAAAATCCATGTCATGACCCCTTTAAGATACGTGGTTGTGGAGTGCAATGCAGTGCCACAACTCCTCTACTATTGAACGGAACTTTACACACGCTCACGTTGACAAACTCACAAACACACATCTGCTGATGTGAATCATTAGAGCCAGTGCTGAGGCTGGTCTTTGAGGGTGCTCTGCTCAAGCTAGCTGGAAAGCCTAATGAGCTAGCAAATAACTGCAGAGACCAAGGAAACACACAAAAGCTGCACACACATTTGTGCTTGTGGCCGTGCGTGGTGGTCTGCGGGCCTCATGTGGTCTCTGCAAGAATCAGAAGAGACAGAGGTGTTTATCTGCTCTTCCCTCTGCTGCACATGGCCAAATCAAACGAGAGGAGAAAGTTTCCTATTCTATAAAAACGGTTTAGATCAATTGCGAGCATCCAGCCTACATCAAACCTGCTTTGCACAGAAAGAGCAGAGAGAGAGAGAGAGAGAGAGAGAGAGAGAGAGAGAAAGCAAGAAAGAGAAGGAGGGAACAAAAAGCACAGGAGGAGACTACAATTTGGCAGCACGAGAAATGCCGCTTTCAATCTGCCATTGGGCGGCACGGGCCTAAATACGAGCGACAGAGAAGTAAATGTAAAGTTCAGCCCAACAGAGCAATGCTGAAAAGTATTTGATCAAATGGAATTGAGGGAGAAGATAGGAGGTTTTACTTTGTATTGTGTTCTTGTTTGTTTCTTTTCAATGAGTAGATATCAGCACTAAATGTTATAATATTAAAAGACACATTTGTCAACGGTTTATAAAAGACTATATATATATATATATATATATATATATATAAACACTGCTCTGTTGAGTGTTGTTGCTAAGTAACCATCTGTATTCCTGTTTGACTGTCGGACACATGCAAGCACCGATTTGAAAGACATTCACCTCGAGTCCTATACATCATGCTATAATAGTGCTTCAGTGTCAGACATTATAAAGCTCAGGGGTGATAGAAAGACAATCACACTTACCTTATGTTTTGATCATTCAGACAGAGCAGCATGTGAGAAAGAAAAAGACACATTACTTATAGTACACATAAAACATATTATTTGTATTACAAAAAAAAAAAAAAAAAAAAAAAAGGTAAGTAGTACTTAGTAGTTAAAGCCACCTAAAATAAAATAGGGGAAAGAAAGAGAAGAGAACTGGTCACGGGGTGAAAGAAAAGTGAAAAGAAAGTATGTTTTTGTACACTTTGTGTAGTGTTTTAAACTGGAATGAGTCATCATGGACTCTTTTCACAGAATGTGATGACGCATTTAAACAGTTGTCAACATTGCAAATCCAAGTTTTTCATGTTTTTTCAGTTTTCATAAAAAAATAAAATAATTAAAAAAATAAAAATAAAACAAAAATTATACATTTATGATGCTATACTTTTTGTTATATTACCTTGGCAGTAAATAAATAAATATACAAACAAACACTGCTGCGAGGGTAAATGGGAATACAAAAATTATATTTGCTGTTGTATCTCATTCACAACTTTAGAAGTTTACCCAACTATGACGACGACTTCTTTCCCTGTAAATGCAAAAATTGACTCTTTCTTTATTCTGTATATAATCTTTGCTTAGTTAGTTGTATGTATCCGTATATTTATTTATTGAACCCATTATATCCACGCTTGATTGTCTGTGTTCGTGGCTCACAAATCAAAGTCACTTAAACAGTTGATCTTGCTACATGCTATTACATTGCTACTACTGTATAAAGTAGGAAAAGTTATTCTTTCCTGGAAAATCATTTATTGCCTACAATTCATAACTGATTATGCTGTCTGTTCAGTGGACGAACTGATTAAATAATTGTAATAATAATTCTGCTACAGTCAATTCTGAAAATAGTCCAAATATTTATAAATAATTATAATCCGTTGTAATTAATTATATATATTCCCCTTTCAGCTAATTTGCTACAATAGTGACTTTATATAACAATGAGAATGTCGCTTTATATCTCACAATATGACAATTTCTTATTTTACACTTTATCTCACAGTGGTTTCATTTTTTTTTTTTTTTTTTTTTTAATCTGAGGCAAATCCAAACTTATTTGTGATACTATACTAAAACAACAAATGATTTTCAGCTACACAAACATCACTCATACAGAGAAGTAGTGGTTTTCTTTCCCTTTGACAATGGCACATACGTTAATGTATCGCCCAACCCTCATGGGCCATAATTTCTCACATACATCATCATTATCAGCCTACAGCAGCATTAACGCTCGATTAATAAAACTCCCAGCCCTCGACTCAGCATGCACAGCTCATTCTTATGTTTCTGTAATGTACTTACAGCTAAACTGAAGCACAATATGTTTAGGTTAATTGTTCTGGGACATGGGTGGTGTTTAATTCAGGAAGACCCCTTTAAAATGCATTCGAGAAGGCCAGATTTGTCTTTGGGGAAGTAACATTACACTTGTTGCCTCGGGCTGCATAGAGGCCTAAAAGTGATTCTAGGGTTTGCGATGAGTCATTACAGTTTAAGATTGTTTAATTCTAAGTTGGTCTCTAACCTTCTAACTGCTTTTTATAAATCTGGAAGAAATCAATGGAGGGCTAAGTTGCTGGCCTTTGAGCAGCCAGACGAGGCGGATCAGAGACAGACAATGAGAAAAACGGCCTTTCAAGGCAGCCTTGAGGAAAGAAGCGAGGGGGTAACACTTTCCTCTCAACTTTTTTTCAGCTCTCATAGTGCTTTACAACTATTTCATCTTTATTTATGGTATGTAGGGTGAGTTTGTGTGTGGGAATCGGTCACCCATTCAGCTTTGTTCATTACCCTGCACAGCAGAATGAGCCGAGGGGAGTTCGATGGAGTGTTTGTGATGCTGTTGTGATTCATGAATATTTCCATGATTTTAAGAAGCTTGCTTTGCTGCTGCATTGCAGATAAAACGAGTTCCTTTCCCTTTCTCTTTATATGCCTGAGAGCTGAGGGAAAGAGAGATATCTATGAATTTTTGTGCGTATCAAGGTTTCTAATGCTCTGAAAAGAATGCAAAGCATCTCGCTTTTCAATATTCTGAAAGAAAGGCCACCCTTACTGTAAGAGAATTCAAAAATGTTGAATGTCATTCTGACACCCAAAAGGAAATGTTTTAGAGATATACTGTAGATGAGCCATCTTCCAGATGATGTCTGGGTGTTGTACTGTATGTGTATTATTTTAAGCATTTTTATTTTTTATTTTTTTTGTGGATATATGCCTTAAAATAAGAAGATTCAGAAACATTAATCGACATAGTTGCAAAAACATCTGCTGTATGTTGTTCTAACATCCATCAAAATGTGTGCAATGTCCGATTAGAAATGCACTACAGTTCAAATCTATCAGATGAAAATGCATATATCAACAATCAGCACGTTGCACATATACTGTTTTAAACATAATTTGTGTGCAAACATCTTAAAAAGAGCAGATTCAAATGCATTCAATGATAAACATTGCAAAAACATCTGCTTGATGTCATTTGAACATAAAGAGAAGTATGTTTAGCAACATACTGCAAATGACTTGGTAATGTTTGTGTGCCATTAGGAAAACTAACAACCAAACAAATACATTTGATTAGGTTTTTTTAATGCTTTTTAAGCCTTTAAAGATGACCTATTATACTTTTTCTTCACATTTTCATCTTTTTTTAGTGTGTATTATTGCTGTTTAAACATGAAAAAGGTCTGCAAATTTACAAAGCACAAAGTCAACTCCAAAGGGAATTATTCTCTATATCAGTAAGCATTGTTTCTGAACTCGCTCAAACGCCTTGATTGCAGTCTTGAGTTTCCTTCTGGGAATATACACGTCACAATATCCCTCATTTAAGTAATTCCTGCCCAAGGCATACAGGGAAAAGCCTGACCAGCATGACCACGATATTCAGATAATACAGTAATCCTGTCTGAGTAACCCTAACCCAACTGCCTGAGAACAGTTTTACTGTGCAGCGAACAGGTTAGTCAAAACCACAGTCTCAATCTGTCATGAGACCAACACCACCAGCAGACACGAGTGTCACACTACAGATGAATGTTATAGAAGAACCGACAGGAGAAACAAATTAAGTGCTACAAATTGCCGATAAACGATACTACTTCTGTTCAAATGGCTGCAATCGTTACCACTGTTGTTGCTGACAAATACTGAAGATTCTTATTGGAAAAGAGAACAGACTGAGCTTCTACTTTCTCAAGAATACAGTGCGTGCAAGAATAAACCTCGTTATGAAACTTCCAAATTCGTGTTTTCCGCAAATGTAGATAACCAAGCATAAACAAATGAGATCATGAGAAAATGATCTCAGCATAGAGTCAAAGTACATTTATAGCTATTTATAGATTGAGCGAAAAAAAAAAAAAAAAAAAAAAAAGTATGCTGGATATATGGTTGTGTGCGAGTCCCCGGGGATTCTGGAACTTCAAGTAAAAGCATATTAGTCCAATTCCATCAATTAGTTAAGTGACTTGCATATGCACTCCAGTGTTTCTGCTGTGCCGTACAGATTTGGTGTGGGTGTTATCAGAAGCTTGGAGCAGCCCCCATGTATTTCTCAGAAGCACTACAAAAGCAACAGTCATGAAAAGAGAAATAGAGAGAGAAAGATGGCATGTTTAATCGCAATGGCATGTGCAATCTCTAGGGCATTTAGCAGGCCAAGTCATACTATTTATTGCTACAAACTATATGTATCACAACACAGTTATTCATGATAGGAATGGGCGGCACTGCAGGCAGAAGTAATCTAATTCCTTCTTGACCCTTTGTGACATATATACGTTTTGGAGCCGCGTTCAATGAGCTTAGCAAACGCCTGTTGGCATCTAGCGGCCAAGTGAGGCCTCGCTGACAGGCATATGGTGATGTCTGATCAGACATTAGTGTGCATTAACTTAGCACAGTAGGCCATAATGTCATTTTCTCTGAGCTTGTTCTTCTACGATTCAAAAACTGATTTCCCCCTCCCCCTCCATCCCATTACCACCCCACAAAAATAGATCAGGTCCAATTGGCGGGAAGGGCTAAGGAAGAAAATCAAATCCAATTGGATTAGATCAAATCAGTCAAATAAATCATGCTCTGGAGCGTGTATCACCTGAGAGATTAAAGGAAGGGGAGTAAATGTGTTCAATTGCTCCTCAAGCCAACGAACAATCACCACAGAACCAGTGCTGGAATTTCCAGACTGATGCAGCAGTAAAACTTAAATAAACAACAAAGCAAAATAACAAACACTTATCCACATGCAGGAGTGGAACAACCACAGAGAGGAATCGACAACTGAGAACACAAACAGGGAAAACAAAAGGAGCTAAATGAAACACAGGTGACACTCATCAATAGCAACCTATGAACACATAATAAGTAACCAAGAAGACAGAGAGGGAAAACAGGGACACCTAAACAGAACATAATCCTGACACTTTGAGTCGTAACAAGTACTTATCCTGAAAAATATTAGATAGGGATTAGGGATGTGCTTTTTCATACAAATACTTGGTATAATTTGGTCTCTAACTGAAACAAATATAGACTCCGCCCTCTTTCTTCTTCATAGACTTTGCTTGTCACGGCGCGAAGACGCGCCTTTCCGAGGTGGGTGTAATTTCACATGTTCAGTCCTGTCTTGTGTACATAATTCCTTGTTAGTCACTACGGTTTCTAATTAGTCAAGTCTTGTCAGCTGTTTCCGTTTAGTAGTCATTATCTGTGTATTTAAGTTCCTGCCTGTTCTGTGTTCATTGTCGGTTATTGTTTGTGTGTGAGCACACTCTTACGTATCTGCCTGCTTGTTGAATTAAACCCTGTTTACTATTATAAATCTGCATTTTTCTACCTTCATTCCATGACAGAAGTTAAAAAAAAATAAAAACTTTACCAAAACCTCTTTGTTTTTATTTTATTATTTTATTTTATTTGTTTTTGTTTTTATTTTTATTTATGTATTTTTTTTTTTTTTTTTGGAGCAGTCCCTTAATATTAGAGAATACAAAAAATTGCATGAAAGACTTATAATGATCGAGCAACACAATGACAGTGAGAACCAGCAAACGATTACTTTTCCGCCTATACTAGAAACTTATTGTCATCCACCTTGTCAACACAAAAGAGACTCTGCTCACAACACTGTTCACTAGTTTGACATGAGAGCTTTAAGTTCATTTAAGGACAGGCTATACACCAAGGATAAAAATGGGATTTAAAAATGTACTTGTGTACAAGGAGGTATAGCCGGACGTTTGTCATAAAAAACTTCATAGCGCCGGAAAACCATGGTTGCAGTCATAACTGTCTTTGGCAGAGAGCAACACTTCTTATTCTTCTGAAAATGCTGTCCTACAACTGTAAGGAGTGGCTTAGGGAGTTGCAATTGTCTCCACAGCAAGGTTATTATAGAAAGCGCCTCGGTTACGTATGTAACCCTCGTTCCTTGAAGGAGGAAACGGAGATGTACGTCAGTAGTGACCGACGAATTGGGATATCGCCAGAGAGCCCTATCAGCTTCGAGTAACTAAAAACAAGCCAATGGACTTGGCGTGCGATATTTGCATAATGCGTACCGCCTCCGCCAGGTGGTATAAATAGGAAGCAATCGCACTCTGTTTTTCACTGAAGAGACAACCTTGAGTCTGCACTACAGCGAGGGTACAGAAACTGTGGAGACGGGACGTGGCGTTATATACGTAACCGAGACGTTCCCTTTCAGTCAGTAACGTTCGACGTACATCAGTAGTGACTGACGAATTGGGATCCCAAATAAAACGCCACAGTTATGGACCCCTTCCAGCACCCAGTGCAAGCTCTAGCCACCCGGCGCACCAGAGAGGCGGAGAAGGGGGCGAGCTTACACCGAGAAAGTCTACTGCTGTTCCGCAAGACCCACTAATTAAACTAGACAAACACTGGGGAAGCGAACCCATAGGGGACGCTGCGGAGACCACTACCTACCATGCAGGGGAGGAATTTTGGAAGCAAGTACACGGAAAGATACCGGTTCCACACAAAGGCTATAGAATCTAGTGAACGTGTTAGGTGTCGCCCAGCCCGTAGCTCTACAGATATCTGTCAGCGAGGCACCGTGTGCCAGCACCCAGGAAGAGGCCACTCCTCTGGTGGAGTGGGCTCTCAACCCGAGCGGGCAAGGCACACCCTAGGATTCATACGCAAGGGCGATGACATCCACTATCCAGTGTGCCATCCTCTGCTTGAGGACAGCCTTTTCCCTTCTGCTGGCCTCCATAACAGACAAAGAGCTGATCTGAGGTCCTTTAACTTTGCGTTCTGTCCACTTACAGGCGCAGAGCGCGGACGGGACAGAGCAAAGCTAGGGCTGGGTCTGCCTCCTCTAAAGGCAGCGTTTGCAGGTTCACTACCTGATCTCAGAAGGGAGTGGTAGGAACCTTGGGCACATATCCAGGCCGGGGTCTCAGGATAACGTGAGAGTCACCAGGCCCGAATTCCAGGCACGATTCGTCGACCGAAAATGCGTGCAGGTCCCCTACCCTCTTGAGCGAGGCCAATGCAACCAGGAGAATGGTCTTTAGAGACAGTGCTTTTAACTCGACTGATTGCAAAGGCAAACAGATCTACCTGTGCCTCGCCGAAGCACTGCCAAATCAGCTGGACCACCTGGGGATGGAGTCTCCATTCGCCTGGAAGCGTAGGCTGCCGCTTGAGCACGCCTGGGATATGAATGGCACGAAGCGACCTCAGCTTCTGATTCCAGAGCAAGAGATGGGTGGATGGGTGGATGCGTGGATGCGGCGGGAGCGTAGACCACCCTGATGGTTGATGTACACAACGGCCCCAGTGCTGTCCAAGCAGACCAGTACGTGCTTGTCTGTCAATAGCTCCTGGAAGCGGCTCAGTGCAAGACGTACTGCTAGCAACTCGAGGCAATTGATCCCTTCGGGCGACAGGGCCAGCCCGAAGGGTAGGACTTTGTACTGATATGCCGAATCCTTGAACGCAAACCGTAGGAAGGGTCTGTGTCGAGGCAGAATCGAGACATGAAAGTACGCGTCCTTCAGGTCAATCGCTGCAAACCAATCCTGGGGATGGATGCATTTGAAAATGACACGCAGATCCAGGATTGGCCGTAGCCCACCACCCTTCTTGAAGGGTGAAGTAGGGGCTGCAGAACCCTGACTCCATATCGGCTGGAGGGACCGACTCGATTGCATCCTTCGCCAGGAGGACAGCAATCCCCGCCCGGAGAACAGGTGCATTGTCCAGGGACACACAAGTGTAATGGACACCCCTGAACACCGGAGAGCCAGCGGCGAAACAGACCAAAATTCTCCACCCGCCCCTCCTCCGGAAAGGGAGCGATGCGGGCATCGTCTCCCGAAGAACTGTTTACCTCATCTCCAGGTCGCCCGTTTCTCCAGGACTGCTTCTCGCTAGCTAACTGGCTTGGCTGCGGGCTGAGCGGGCTGGGGTTTAGGCCAGCTTGTGAGATGAGAGCATCGAGAAAGCGTACTTTGACGACGACACACCTCTACAAGGCTAGCCAGGGGTGTTTCCGGACCACCATGGTGGACACTGTCTGGCCAGGGGACTGCACTATGACTTGCATCATGCGTAGCTCAACCCTGACTCAGAACTACCCATGTGCAATGAGTGCTTTGGCCTTCCACAGACAAGAGGTGGTGTGCCCCTAGCACTGCCACCCCACCTTAGAGAGTAGTGAGAGAGAAAAAACTTTTAATGCAGATTATGGCCCTTTTGGCGTTCCTTATTTGGCACCAAAAAAAGCCTTCCAAACTGCCAAGTTTTTCATGCACGACCGGGCTAAAGACAGGGGGCGGGGCAAGGCGAGAACGTGTTGCAACACACCCCCAGGGGCCCGGGAAAGCATGGTTGTTAACTCTGAATCTGATTCAGCATGAGCACATCACAACCGTGGGACGCTCAGCCTCATCTTCATGTCCAGAGCCCAACAACCCTCTCTCCAATGTAGCAGTCGACATCTGATCCTCTGCTGGAGCCCTAACTAAGACGCTAGGTCCCCCATGAGAAGGACCAGCAATCCACCCAGAAGTTTGTCAAACGAACCAGGCTTTGGGGGTTTTTGGCGCTTGGGCACGTTCAGAGCACCTAGTGTGAGTACACCCTTACAGTTTTATTTGTGTATCTAAGACTCTAATGCAGAGGTCCCTAACCACCAGGTCACAACCCAGTACCGGGCCATAGAGGAGTTGCTACCGGGTCGCAAGAACGTTCTGGGAAGAAAAAAAAAAAATGTGTCTAGGCCATATAGCTATGCCACTGTATTATTTATTGTGCATTTCCTCTTTGAGAGCTGCTTTCCAAATTTACATAGGGCGCGATTTCAGAAAACTTTGGTTCCACATGTTTGATTGCTGTTTTAGTGAGTTGTAATGTTTTGTTTTACTTTGTTGTTGGATGCTGGAGATGTGGATCAGCTCTAACGTCAACCGAATTAGAAAAAAAAAAAAAAAAATTCATCCACCCGTACCTATGATTTTTTTTTATGTAGATAAACGCACCCGACCCACACCTGATCGTCACATTACAATTATTCAAATTCTGTTAAGCGCAATGATATGGTAACATATCACACTGAAGGCTGCTTTTAAATGAACATTTATTCAAAGCAAAGTTGCTGGCACGTGCACAAAAAGTGTATGTATGTATTCAAAGTACATTGCACATACAGATGTAAATTTTGAGGTCATTCATCATAGCTTGTTTTAAGTTAGGAGCTATAAATATGATTGTGTGTGATTTAAATTACATAAGTTAATGAAAGCGTACTGAAAGCATGAGCACTGCGCATCAAGCACACACAAAAGTTACTGACTGACAGCGTATAGCTTGTTCACGTTCGTTGCGTTTTATCGACAAGTTTTAGTGACAATTCTGTGTTAAAATCAACACATTAATGATCACTCATCCACCATTTTTTATTACTTGACCCGCTAACCGTGATCCGCGCATCACTATTATATGCAGTTGAGATGTAGCTGGACAATTTAATGTTTACTAAATATTTGTTCTGCATCACCCACCCCGCGAGAATATTTTCAAAACAAAACCGGTCTGTGTTATAAAAAAGTTTGGAGACCCCTGCTACAATGCACAACCCACACTATTACTAATAGGTGTTCTGTTGTTGTCAAGCTGTGCAATGGCGCTGGTGTGCTGATTGCGCACTGTAATTTTAGTCCATGCTCAAAGTTGCTCTTCAAAGTTGATTTCTTGAAGCACCTTTAAAGAGCAGCCTGCTTTACACTCAGAAACACTGGATTAAACACTCACTTTTGAGCATGGCTGCCCATCAACAATGTAGCCAGGGCAGTTTCAAATGCTCCAAAACATACAAACATTTCAAAGACTAGCTACATTTCTTCATATCCCAAACTACATTATTGATGCGTTTGAACTGGTCAGCAAAACCTACGAATTAACTCGTGCAAGTACATTTTCATCCTGCCTAAAATGGCAGTCAAGGAACTGATGTGGATTTCACAACACCATAATTTATATGAATTACAGGAATATTGCTATTATTCAAAATGTGGCATTAAGTAATACACACAGAGACACACACACACACACACACACACACACACACACACAAAAAAGCCTGGTGTAAAAACTTGACAAAAACTGGTGCAACTTCATCACTTTTTTCCAGTCATAATAGTTTGTTGCATTTGAAATTTTTGCATTCCAGCATAAGGTCCTCTTCAGTCTTGTTGTAAGACAGCAAACATTTCCCCTTTAAGAGCCGCTTTCCAAATTTACATAAGGCGTGATTTCAGAAAACTTTGGTTCCACACGTTTGATTTCCGTTTTAGTAAGTCGTAATGTTTTTTGTTTTTTTACTTTGTTGTTGGATGCTGGAAATGCATCAAAAAAAAGAAGGAAAAAAAAAAAGAAAAAAAAGCTGGATGCTGGAGAAAGAAAAAGAAAAAAAAACTGGTGCAAAAACTTAACAAAATCTGATGCAACTTCATCACCTTCATCACTTTTTTCCAGTCATAATAGGTTGTTGCATTTGAAATGTTTGCATTCCAGCATAAGATCCTCTTCAGTCTTGTTGTAAGACAGCAAACAAACTCATCAACATGCAGCCCAAACAGTCTAGGCTATGTACACTAGCTTTGCTAATTAAAAATGGAAGGCCACATCTATCCACATGAGCAGTTTGTTCTTAATTGCAGTGAACGCAAGCATGAAGCCAAGGAGAGAAGTGCAGATAGAGGCGTGACACTAATTGCTAAGCCCTGCAACTATAAACGAACAATAAATATATGGGTGAATGCTAAACAGTCCGAAAAAAACTCTTTCCGACAGCTCATCTTATTGGAATGTATAGGAAAAACTAAATGTAATAAGCTGAAGAAGACCGGAGGGAATGAATATGTAAAATAAATAAATAAATAAACTTAAAATTTATTTTCTTACTAGTTTTAATCAAGTTTCTAGTACATCATAAGTCTTAAGTAACCATTAAAAATAATACCATTCCTTTAAGTAATTCACAAATAAAACAATACAATCCAGTATTAATAACTAAAAATGATCAAGCAGAATATTTCTCAAGTACAAAATTACACAGGGAATATATAACTATAGGGAATACTCAATTGTGTAAAGTCAGCCAATCAGATTAATAGAAAAGAAAAACAAATGGAGCGCAACTACCTTTTCTTAAAACGATGACACAGCTTCATACCTTTTCAATTCAATGTAAAGAGGTCTGGTAAGGTATGGTTTACGATTTGTTTTTTATTTTACTATTATTACTATTTATTTTTTTATATAATGTGTTTTTCTTTATATTTGTATATGTATACAAAAAAGAAATGGAATCTGTAAGATTGCAAACATTTCTTTAACAATTTTGTTTTCAAATTTATTGACACAAAATATATATTTTTTGAGCATTCGTATGTTTTATAGTAGCCTTACATATGGTATAATAAAAATAAGACACGAGGAACATAAGAAATATCTGAGCATGGAGAGAAAGAAAGAGAGACAGAGAAACAAAGAATGGATCAGTAAACTGCTTGTTTGGAGCATGGCTCGGCTAGACCGTGGGGGAGGAAACGCAGCATGAGGCCGATCTGCAACAAACTGACTCTCCATCAACACAACTCAGCTGGGATATGTGTGTTTGTGCGCATGCATGCGCACCTTTGTAGCTTAGCTCTGTACCATCTCTTTCTTCTGCTTTTTCTTGTCATTCGGAGGACTGCATTGTCATCTAACAACATCACCCAGGACATATCTGCAGGGAAATGAACTACACAACGTGATGCTCTAAGAAGCAAAGAAAACATTGGGTCATTAAAAAAGATGTTGTTGTCTTGTTTTTTTTTTTTTTTTTTTTTTTTTTTTTTTTTTCCAAAACAAGTGAAAATTTTGGTCTTAAATGGAAGTTGTAATAGATTTTTTTCTTCCTTATTGTGACATATATCCTAGTGAAAAAGTTTCTCGAACAAGACAAAAAATGTAGGGTGGGACTTTATTTTGTCCATCAGGAATTGACTGGATAGTTGTGGTCTGCTACTGCTGTGATGTCAAGCAAGTAACAGTTTGTCCCGCCCTTGCGTCCTCGCGCCAATAAACATCATCAGTGAAAAGATGTCACTGCAAGAGGGAGGGGAAGTTATTTTTATTAAACTTTAAGGTGCACTTTTAAAATAAATAAATAAATAAATAAAACAAAATGATGTGCACAGATAAATATTTTACAATAAATAATGCATTATAAAAAAAAAAAAAGTTTAATATACAAGAGTTGCATATACAATATATTAGAGTTTAATATACAATATATTGCTATGTTTAGTACTACAATTTTTTATTAAAATAAAAAAGCAACTAAACATAAGTACCAAAACTCGCTCTTGTTTAAGCTCTTTGATTGCCTTTAATGCACAAAATCCCATAGCCCTAAATTAAAAGATTTTCACCCATCTGATGCTCTATACAATTATTTGTAGAGGCAGAGGGTAACTATACAGTTAACAGTTACAAAGAAACTACTGGGAGAAGAATTACTATAACAATTCTTTCACTGTGGGATCCACAGTGCCCCATGTGACTCACTTATCTGTGATGGAACACCATCATTTGTTCCTCACCTGCACTCAGTTACAGCTAACTCCCCTTTTGGAGGACACCCTCATCCTCGACTCCCTCCCACTAGCCTGCGCATCAACCCGCCGACAGATTCTCACGGCAGACAACAGTGCTCCTGAGAGCTTCTGTGCCACAACACTAATAAAATCCAAAAAGGTCTGCTAATTGTAATGAGCCTTTAATGTGAGCCTTTGATTAAAGCCCCTGTTTACTTAATCCTGTGCCCTTCGGCATCGCCCGCAGTGCTGCAAAATCTTATTAGGCATGTTGATGAGACTGTATTTGCTGAATAAATCATTATAAGTGAAGGAGGATAACCTACAGAGGTAAATTCTGTTCCAGGTCCCTGCATGTCCCACACACACAGACACACACACATATACAGACACACACACACACACACACTGGGTTTAGTTGGGTTTTCAAGTTGTATGGGGACTTTCCATAGACACACTATATAAACTGTATATTATATCCCAAATCACAGAAAATGTTATGCGTATGATTTATAAGCTGTTTTCCTCATGGGAAGCAACATAGTATCATAGTATCCATTTGTTGTTTGTTGTGGACATATGTAATGTCAAAATTCCTGCAATGTTTTCACTTTTTTTTTTTTTTTTTATCAAATAAATCCAGCCAAGATAAGCAAGGTAAGTAACTTCTTTTAAAAATATATATTTTTTAAAATTCTGCACACAAAATTCTGAAAAGTAGTGTAAATTAAATCTTTAAGACACAAATTGATGATTGAGTCAAAGGCTGTAAAATCTGCATTCGTTTTGATTTCACTTCCCTTTTAATTCAGATACAGTACATATCCGATATCCGGAAATCTGACCTACTGTACATCCAAGTTTAGCCCAAGATTAAACATTTTTCATTGTTTACTCACCCTCAAAAACACCAAAAAGTGCATAAAAGTTTTCCATTCCGTTTGTGCGTCTTTTCAAATAATCGGTTGAATCCTGTTCAGAAAGATTAATTCACAAATCAGACTAATCTGGTTTCAGTGGTTAACAGCTGACTGTAGGTAAAGTATCAATGAATAAATGAAAATACCATCTGTACCTCAAACAAATCTATTGTATGAATTCAGAAGTCTAAATACAGTGCACAAGTAGTTTGGACCATGTTTTATGATACTTATTATTTTGCATCCTTTGTGAAGCTTAAAAGTCTCATTCCCCATGCATCGTAACTGTATGGAAAAGAGCAACCAATTCAATTATTTAAAATGTGTGTGTGTGTTCCCCAGAAGAAAGAAAATAATTAATAACAAAACAGTCTACTGTTATTTCAAATCTCCCTGTCCTTTCAGTAGAAGTGGCAATCTTTACCGCTGCCACACGTTTGATCTCCTGCTGGGCTTATTGTAATTCTTTCTCATAGTATCCATTGTGAGGTACACAGTATGGCTGGTCACCTGCTGATAGCGAATATGATTAATGACTGACTCTGAAAACAACTTAAAGCAACCACCAGCTATGTTATTTTGTATTTGCACAACTGTTTTTATGCATTTATCACTCAGGTAAACCAAGTCTTTAGGGCTGAAGCTGAGACTGGAACATATTGTATTTATCAATACCTGTTGAATATGGTGAATGTGTTTCTAGTGTTGTGTTTCATATGTAATACATGATCTGATGCAGAACAGGGTTTAGTTAGGCAGAAGACATTTCTATTCAAGGAACACTGTCGCCACAACATTATGCTAATTTATCTCAATAAGGCGAAGGCTAAGGGGGGAAATATGATTAGGGTAACTAAGACAAACAGGCATCTGAGGTTAAGGACTGTAATGATGGTTCCATGCTGTGTGTGTGTGTGTGTGTGTGAGTGATTGTTACGGATGGAGATGATAATGACAACTGGCGGCCTTACCCTGCGATGCTTGCAGGTTAATCCACTGAATGAAAGGTACAGACCGAAAAAAGGCTGACACCAGTGGCAAAGGTACAGTTCCCTTTCGAGGCAGTCTCTCGACATTGCGTGCTAATGCTATGGGGTATCCCGTTCTTTCCTCGAATACTGAAGCCTGATTGCATCACACCAATAAAAATTACTGGCCAATGGCAACTGAGTGCCACTGAGTGCTCCTTCATGAAGCAAGCATTGGATTTTTCTCACCGTTGATTTCGTCATTAAGAGGACAACACTTTCTCTCGCTGCTCCCCTTCTGCATTCTGGCAGGAAGAAGATGTCATGTGTGTGGTGGACCCATCAAATCCCCCAACACGCATGATGCGTGCATTTTCTGCATCATCAGGACCCTCCATGACGGGGTTTTCACAGTCTTGAACTGCGCCCTCTGAATCGAGTGATTGTTCCTGTCAGGAGTCCGTGGCTCCCTGCATTGAGGTGAAGAGCTATTGATGATCCTTTTAGAGGCTGTTAAGGACCTAGGCCTCGACCGGTCACCCCCTGGAACAGCCAGTGAGGGACAGGATGGACATGTGGTTTCTGCAGCAGGGTCACCAAGCTACTGCCTCCCAGAGACCCATCCACTTTCCCCCGAGGTCCATGAGTAAATCTCGTGGGCTTGGAGCTCCCCCTATTCAGCCCGAGCCTAAGCAGAGTGAACTCATCGCCTCTCTTCTGTCGACGGAGCCGACCGATTGGGATACTCCAAACTGCTGCCTGTCAAAAAGTCCTTTGCGGCCCACCTGTGCTCAACTGCATGTGGTTGGAAGTCCACACCATTGTTTCCGATGCCGTGCTCCGCCAACATTGCACAGAAGGCGTACATAGCAGCCAGGCATCCGCCATTCATACTATGTGGACGTTTACAAAGTGTGTGAATGCAGCTCTTTTTCCTCTCAAGCAGAGTGGAATGCACATTCTGAACTATTTAGATGATTGGCTTATCCTAGCCCAGTCTCAAGATATGCTAGAAAGCCAAAAACATCAGCTTCTTAATCACTTGCAGTTCCCAGGGTTGTCTACCATGAACCTAAATTTGTGTTTGATGCGAGCGCACCTGTCTCAAGAGCACATACATTCTTTGCTCAATGCTCTTGTAGCATTCAGACCGGGAAAATCAGATCATAATGATAATAATAATAATTATTATTTATTTAAGTTACTATTTATATAAAGTTATATTTATTCATTGGAAAATAACAGTGCACATTTTGCCACAGAACAAGCGGAAGTTCCTATGAAAAGCAAGTGGGAAGCATGGGAAGAGTGGAGTAAGTGAAAACCCTGGAGCGGAATCGGAATGGAGTGTTTTTACAGAAACACCCATAGGCTTGTTTTGCAACATCCTCATCACAAAGTATGAACACTATTGCTTCCTGATTTCTAAGAGCTATCTCCTAGATGATTTCCCAGTTCAGTGAGCTTCAGATGAAATGTGTTTGTTGTAAATGAGTGGGGCGCTAATAAAATGGCCTCTGTGATGAGACGGATACTGTTATCGGCCCTGCCTTTAAGCGTGCACGTGCTAACAGTGAGGCAACTTTGATATCTGCCGTAGCTGCATCATACGAGCATGCTTTGATCTCACGGACAGATGAAGCTCTTTGCTTGAGAAAAGGGAGGGAGGAGAGGGGGATAACACAGAAAATAGGGGTATGGAGTGTTGGTGACAGAGAGCAGGTGATTACATGAGCTTAACACTGGCAGATACAGTGACGTTTGCTGCATGTAATCCAGGTTTAAAAAAAAAAAAAAGAAAGCAAAACAACAACAACAACAAAAAGCAAAACAACAACAAGATTAAAACAGCAACAACCACTACCACAAATAAGAATTAATTATAAAAGGGGATCTATTGGCCTAATTGTTAAAAATTTAGTTGCTAACTAAAAGATTGTTGGTTTAAACTGTGCAAGGGGCGATATATAAACTGCTGTACTGTTTTTGTAGGTGTGTGGTTAAGTACTGCAGGTTACAGATACTAATTTCCTATGTTTTAAAAAAACTGCATATGTAATGTGCAACAATGAATATTTCAAATGGTGGTACACAATATTGTCAGCACGCTGCATGATTAATTCAGCAAGTGGAGTCCAGTTATCTCCTAATTTACATTTATTCATTTAGCGGATATAAATATGATTCTTTTGCGGGCATTTCTAATCCACGTAAAAATGTCTCCTGACAATTTGAAATAATGAATTAAGAAAAAGCTTCCAGTTTTTTCGTCACACTTGAAATGGAAGGTCACCTCAGGCACAGTGCATTGTGAGATACAGTATCAAATCCAGTGTGCTGTTGTATACTGCACATTTTGATATAGGTATGACATTTTGAGTAGGTAATCTGGGTGTTCCTTGCATATTATGAACAAACTACACTACTGTTGAGAAGTATGGGGTCAGAAAGATTTATTTATTTATTGAAATTAATACTTTTCTTCAGAGAGAATGCAACAGATCAAAAGTGAGAGTGAGATTAAAAAAAAAAAAAAATCATCATAGTTTCAAAAAAAATATTAAACAGTAAAACTGTTTCCAACAACAAGAAATATTTATTGAGCAATTATTCAGCATATAAGATTGATTTCTAAGGGATCATGTGACGGTAAATGCTGAAATAATGACTTCTGAAAATTACATTTTGGCATCACAGGAATAAATAACTTTTTTTTTTTTTTTTTTTAGGAAACAGATGTAATAAGTATGTAATAAAGATGTAATAATTACATAATAAAGATGTCATGTTAAATTGCAATAATATTTCATATTATTATTATTATTTGACTAATAAATGCAACCTAGTGAGCATAAGAGACTTCTTTCACAAATAGTAAAACATTGTACTGATCCCAAAATTTTGAACAGTAGTGTACATACTGCAGGAATAGTAAGAGTACTAGTATAGTACTATCTTAAACCCTCTTGTTTAATGTGTGCATTAAAAACATTTTTTTTTTTTTCTTTCTCCCAGTTTCATTTGCACAAAAGCAGCAGAATTAAAGATTCACTGTTTAATTCAGAGCAGATGTGTTTAATTAAATGAGCAAAAGGAAAAAGCCATAATTCAATGACCCAAAGCAAAAAGCAAATTTTTACTGATCTAGACAGTATCTGACCATACTGCCCGAGGGTTTCTGATATGAGTTAGAGAGAATTAGACAGAAAAATACATACAGAATGAAGTAGAGGGGGCGTAAAGGAGAAAGGGTGGAGTGTTTTGGCCTTAGGGTATACAAACATTTCTAAACTCTGACCACAGGGCTCTCAAAATGCCATTCATGTTATTCCTGCAGAATCTACATGTTGCTGTCTTTAGTTACGGTCCGCCAGCAAATCATAAGCCTCTATCAATTAGCTGTCATTTCTCTGTCCTTGTCATTTTGGTATGTTTGATCCTCTTTTGTTTCTTTCCTCTGGAGTTTGAAATTATGATTAGTGTGGCCCCAACCTGACCTGTGAATCAGCTGTGATTCTGTTCTGTCAAACACACATACTGATGCATCAGTTGCCCTTCTGCCATCTGTGTGGAGGAAGCTGAGGTTAACGTTTATATACACGTGGCATGAATTTGTTTCTGTTGAATTTGTTTCTGTCATATGAATGGTTCCCACAAGATGAACAGATTAAAGGGACAGAAAGAGAGGTAGAGCTAAATATAGAGAGCAAGCATTAGTCATTGCTAGCATGTGCTTGTTTGTATATGTATATTCAATGTGGATGATTTTCTCATGGGTTTACAAAAAATGGGGCAGATACATTGGCTCAGCCCTGGGACATGTACTACACTAATGAAACTAACAAATGAGTAACAGAGTGCAGAGGGAGAAAACGCCAGTAGAAAAGATAAAGAAATGTGAAAAGACAGGGGAAAGCATTAATAAAATAATGACGTTTCAGTTTTAACTAGGGATTGGAATCGTAAGGAATTTAACAATTCTGGTTTCAGTTCTTTAATGATGTCATTAATGATTCTTTTAGTACTTTTGAGGAAGAAGTATGTCTTATAATTCTTCTTGCATTTACTGCCCTTAGCAATCAGTTTGCAAATGATAATTTCATATTTCAACAGAACAGTTATATAACAAGTCTACTATGCTCACCAAAGGTTAATTAATTAGATTAAAAAGTAGTAAAAAAAAAAAAATAAATAAATAAAAATTGAAATATTGTGGAATATTATAACATTTTTAATAACAGATTTCTATTTTAATACATTTCAAAATGCAATTTTCATTACTCCAGTCATCCTCCAGAAATCATTCTAGTATGCTGAATTGGAGTACAAGAAACATTTCTTATTATTGACAATATTGAAAACAGTTGTGAGACAAATTTTTTTTTGAAAACAGTGATACTTTTTTCAGGATTCTTTGATGCAAAGAAAGTTCAACAGAACAGCATTTATTTGAAAAAAAAAAAAAAATGTTTTTCTCGAGTCCCTTGTTTGTTCTGCGCAGTTAAACTGCTCAATGTTCTTCAGATAAATCCTCCAGGTCCTGCAGATTCTTCTTGCAGATCAAGGTAAATTGTACTTAATTTGTCTTCCGGATCTCAAAACAGTCACTGCCAGAAATCCTTGAAAACTGAAGAATTTTTAGGACCTGGAGGATTTTTCTGAAGAAAACTGGGTAGTTTAACTGCTCAGAACAAATAAGGGACTCATAGAAAACCATCACAAAAAAAAAAAAAAAAAAAAAAATACAGTCATAGATCATCCTGGTAATCACACGGTATTAAGAACCAATGGTTCCCAAACTTTTGAACGGGGTTATTTTAATAAATGCAGCTATTTTTATTTTATTTTATTCTTTATTTTATTTATTTTTAATTAAATATGTAAACATATTTTATGTAAAATATCTTACTCAGGACAGCACTACATAAAAAATAGCATGCATTTTGTATGATCTCTCTTATTTTGTTAAAATTATGAACATTTTCACAGATTCTGCAAGTGGTTAACATACTTTTTCATGCAACTGTATTTACTGTGGCACTATAATCACAGACTTTTAAAAAATAAATGTGTCAGTTCATTCTTTCAAGTATTAATCTGCCGTGGCTCATTGAGAGCTGTGGTAGCAGATGAATTAAATTGAAACATTGTAGTTGAACAAATTCATAATCACAGTGCTGAAATTAGTACAAATGTAGAACTGAAAATAAATGTAGGCGTTTATTATTTGCATCAAATTTAGGCAAAGTAAATGTTAACACTGAGCTCAGTTTTTTGTTATGTAGGACTATAATTAGAAATGCATGTCAATAGGTTGTGTCTTATACCTTGTTTTCTTTTCATGTGTAGTAGATTAATTACCTGAAACAGTAACACCGAAATAAATGAAACTAAATTATCATAAAATAAGATGTCAGGACTTGCTAACAGATGTTAGTCAACAGCATTTGTGTTTTTGCTTCTTTATTATATTAAAAATGAAATACAGTAGGTTGTTATGATCAGCATTTTTTTTAATTTTCCAAGCAAAACAAAATAGTACAAACTTCAAACTCATGTTCTTGTCACAATCTATATATATATATATATATATATATATATATATATATATATATATAAAATCAACTCAATATTAAATTCTAAAGGGATCCTTATAACCATGTTTTTAAAAAACTCATTCTGTATAGGGAACACCATAAAGGTTTTTTTTTTTTTCTTTCTTTTTTTTTACAGAGCTGCTGTTGATATTCCGATTTGAATTATACAGATGTAAATTCAGTCATACTGTTGGGTAATATTTGTTCCTTAATGTAAAATGGCTCTTCATTTGTCTCATTCTGCAATAATAAAAATAATCAGCGTCATTGCACCTATTTTTTTGACTGACTGTGAGATATGATGGTCTTGTTGTGCATTTTTTGTTTATTATAGTGTTGTACTGTGTTCAGATCCTGATCACTGATCGTGCTGCTCCCCCAAGGAATATCCTACTGTTGCCCATCGAAAGCTACTGTTGTCTCTATTTTACACTTTTGATTCTATTTTTTTCTGCTCTATTCTGTTTAAAATTTACTTTCGTTAAATTTAACCAATTCTGTAATATTTATTTATTTATTTATTTTTTTTCTGTTGTAAAAGTTTGTTTCGTTTTGTTTGTTAATTTATATATATAGACACACACAGGTGAGTTAAAAGTTATAAGATTAATTTGTTCAGAAATCAGACTACACTGGTCACTGAGATCAACTGTATACTGAGTAAATAGTATTCCAGGAACCACTGTAATTCCCTGTTTAATAACTGGGTCTCTGGTTCCCAACCCTAGTTTCAACCAAAAAACAGATCCCTATTCCTCTTTCACAAACACATTTGTTCCAGCAGTTCAGAAAGAAAGACTGGAGACTTCAGAGAGGAAAGAGCCAAAGCTGAGATTCAAACACATATCTAAAACTGTCTCTAATAGGCCAAAGAGGGCTGCCCCTGGGCCAGATCATGGTGCCATGAGGAAGTGGGGCCATTGGAAAGGGTCTTATCTTCATTCCAACACCTGTAGACGAGCAAAGGGCAGAACAAATTCTCCCGGTTTACCGGTTCAGTCATACACAACCTTAAGTTACTCTCAAAAACAGGCAACAGCTGAATTGATTTTCTGATCCTCTTTGACAATGCGCAGCTAGCCACACATATTCATCCACTGTCCACGAGAGGCACAGAAGATATAAATGCCGACCTATATAATAGCACAGCTACTTTAGTTTGTGGAGCATGCATCAGAATCCGGCACTTTAAACCAATCTTCCCAAAACCCTGAGCACTCCGGACCACTGATAAAAGAGGTTCTTAGCTGAAGTGGAGTAAAACATCGCTGTTGGTGTGATGCAGATAGTAGGATGCTTGCCGTCATTAATTTTATTCTTGCATTTGGTCCAGAATCTAAACATATCATGTTTTTTTTTTTTCCTCCATTCCTAGTCTTTCTCAAAAAAACAAACAAACAAACAAAAAAAATCTTCTACTGAAAACTTGTTTTGTTCGTAAAGTCATTGGCAGGGTGAATCTATCTGCTAAAGAATCACCCCCCTGCAAAGTCCTCTATGTTTATTCTGCGCCTACCACAATGGAGAATGGATTTAAATCCCATGTTTCTTATTTCACACAATGAAAGGCTCCCCTGGCCTTGGCAAATAAATGGTGATTTTCAAAGGTTAGACAAAAACAGAGGAGAATAGCGAATTGGTCTGCTTCTTTTTCTCACCTCCTAACTTTCCACCAGCTTTAATTTATTGTCTGCTTCGCTGGAGCATCGGACTGCACTTTTTTTGTGTCTGACTGTGAAGGTGAGGGGAGATGGTCCCTCTCCATTTGAACTTATATCTCTATATCGCCACTTTTATGTATCACCATTTCGTTTTTTTGAAAAGTTTTTCCCACTTACAGCCCAACAACGAGAAGGTTAATGCACCATTGCACCATGTACTAGTGTGCCTACACGCTTGCCAAATGCTCCATAGATGAGTAGTTCACTTCACACAGACACTTCACAAAGTCAAAAGGGAGTTAACAAATTGCAGGTAGTGGTGAGTGGGTCGTGTGAATTCTTAAAAGAATTTGCTGATGCAGATCGACATGAAACCTTCCTTCTCCATTCAGTGACGTGGTTTAACTCTCTCTCTTTCCACAGCAGAGCAATTCTGTTTGAGATGAGAGAGGCATGGCAGGTAAGAGAGGCCAACTATTCATGTCCAGTTATTAACCCCGGGGTGCTAATGATCGTTAGCTTATATAAAGCTAATGTAGCGCAGGTAAAAATAAAGTCAATTAAGAGAGAGTGCTATTCAAACAAGGCTTGAAGGCTAGACATTTCATCAGTGATGGACAGATTATGGTCAGCCATTTTGCATCTCAGCAGCAAAACATTGCACAGCCGGAAGTTACTGTGAAGATCAGAACCGTTAAAGGAATCAAAATACTTACAAAAAGTATCAAAACTTAACAAAAACAGCTGCTACAGCTGCCAATGGTGCGGCAACTAAGTAAATTTACTAGTCTTGACAAATATATAAATATTTCTTGCCAGCCAAAATGTATTTAGCATTACTTAAATTAAAAACACAAAATCATTAAAGTCAATAAATTAATAAACAAATGCATCCCTGTATAGACATATTTTGATTATACTGACCGTATATATTATGCATATGGTTGTGAATCATCTTGGCTGTCAACACTTTTATACAGGAATGTATCCATAAACTAGCTGTAGTCATCACCTCCTCTCACACCTGCTCTCAAATCTCTGACATCCAAACAGAGAAGCAGCAGATGGTCTGGCAAGCCCCCCCCCTAGTCATTAACACAGGTGCCCCTATGGGCTAAATGCTGTCTCCTGTCTTACTCATATAATAAACACAAACAACTGTACTGCCAGCAACCTCTTCATCAAGCTTCATAAAGGCACAGCAATTTCTGTGCCACTAGCATTAAGGTGGACAATGGTTCGAAAAAAGAAAAAGAAGAAGTAAAAAAAGAGGTTAAATGGCAGTCTGCTGGAGATCTGCTGTGAAGCTATGCATAACAGACTCCAGTTAGCAATCTTTGCTAAACAAGAGAGATTGACAACTCTGCTAAATTGATTTTGTTAATGCTTTGCCTTGCAATATACACACACACATATACAATTGCATTTGGAAGGCACTGATTTTTTTCCCCCCTTTTTTTACTGAGCTACCCAACAGCTCCATGCTTAACTAAGGAAATTGCGTGCCAAAACTAGAGCAGCTCCCCGGTGCGCAACAAAACTTCATGTGGAAACTGACGCTATTGCCACTTTTTGGTTCTTTTTGTTTTGTTGTCAGTTTATAATTTCATTGTCTTGGTTTTGTTCAGCTCATAACAGTGCAAGTGATAAACAAACAGATACAACGACATACAGGCACGTAACGGCGAGTCCCACATGAATCAGTATGAATCAACGTTGCATGCCCATCAAGCCTCAGCTCATTCTTAATGGGGTTTGGGAGACGCAAACATCCCTAGAACATCTAGCTTACCAATGGGAGATTTCAGAACTAGTGTCAGAAAGCGCGATGCCACCACCACAGGGGGGTTTTGAAAATGTTCTATTCTGATCAACAGCACTGCAACTTTCTTTTTTTTTTTTGGTGAGGAGGTTGGTAGCTCAATGAAACGATGCTTCTCATTATGAACGGTTCCATAATTCAATCATCAGAAAAGCTGCAAAGTCAATCTCAGCTGGAACTTTCTCTCTCTTAGGATTTAAGCTTATATCCTTCATGCAGTCAGTCTCCGTAGGCCTAATTTTCTCTGTCAGGCCTATTAATGGAATTAACCATCATCTATCATTAGTGTGCTTGGGATTTCTGAAAACACATTATCCAAAGACCTTTGGCACCCAGGAAGGGAAGATTGTTCTGTTGCCTCGGGCTCCGACTGAGGAGGGTCATCACTGAGATTCCAATGACTATCACTTGGCAAATGATGAAAGCTTTGCAAAGTTGCACTTGATTTAAGCTTACTGTAAATCAAGTGTGCAGAATGCGAACAGAGATTCTGTGTGCCAAAGACGCAACAGCTGTTTATGAACAAAGCCTATCCAGAGCACTGGAAGTGAATACTGGATCTTAAAAACTAAGCTTGTCAGGAGGTATTTGAAGATGCTTTTGTCTGTTGTCTTGTTTCATGACCCTGGCTTCCAAAAAAAACCTCAAACTCACTTAGAGCCAGAAAATAAGAATGCAAGGCCATATTACAGTAAGAGACAGATCAAATGAGCTTGCATCATGAACATGGGGGCTAACAAATTGGACATGGCATCTGTTATGACATCTAATATTTCCCTAATGTAAAAGAGGGCAGTTTAGCTGAGGGAATCTGAGGCGAGTTTTTATTTGAAGTTGCACTGGAAAGGATCAAAGCCTTTTCAGATTGTGAAATTACTTAATTTCACCTTTTTAGGAAGACCCAACAAAGTCTAACGTCACAGCTGATTATTTATTTATTTATTTTATTCACCTTTATGCATTTCACAGGCACCTTTGTGCAAAACAACTTACTGTGCATTCAACAAATACATATTATCTGCCTGTGTGTTTGCTGGGAATGAACCCATGACCTTGGTCTTGCTAGTTAAATGTCAAGAGTTTGGATTCATCTGTTCTGTGACTATCAGCAGTGGGTGGAATGAAGTAAGCCATTCACTGTCAAACATATCAAACTGTCAAGAAAAGAATGTCACTTTCCAGTACACATGGTTTTCTGGGATGTCAATTATATACTGACTGTGCTCATTATACAAAGAGTTGGATTATAAATCACAAAACTATTATACAATGTCATCTTTCAGCTTACAGGTGCAGTCATATTTTTACTGTTCTGTGAATTCTCACAGGGAAAATCTAGTCATTTTAAAAGTAATTCACATGAAAAGCACAAGGGCAAAAGACCTCCCCATGCAGATTGATGTTCATTCGGACACTCGCAGTTTGTGTGTAGCACGGTTTGTGTGTACTTTTGCTTGTCGTGCGCTCTTGTCTCATGTTTTGCGAGCGTCTGGTTGGTTCTTATTGGCCAGGCGCTCGTGTTGTCATGTTCTGTGTAGCACGCGTTTTTTTTTTACATCTGCCACGTGCTTTCATGTTGTGTTCTGTGTGAACACGCAGTCTGTGAGTGTGCTCACTGGCTGCATGCTCTTGTTATGTTTTTTGTAAACACGCAGCTTATGACTTCTCATAGTTGAGCGTTCATGTCTCGTTTTGTGCTTGTGTTTTTGTTATGTTTGGTGTGAGCCCATGACTTGTCATGTGTTTCTTTGTGCCATGTGCTCATGTGTATTGTCTTGACCCCGCCCATCTTGTTACCTGATTATTGATACATTTGCCCCACCTGTCCTCCCTCATTACCTGCCTTGTTTGCTCTCCTATTTATTCTCCTTGTGTTTGCAGTCTTGTGCTGGTTCTTTGTCGTATATTCCCTTGTGTTTGTTTTTCTCTAGTCAAGCCAAAATATATATATATGATAGATCAAATATTATTATTTTTTTTAATTATTTTGTCTTAACATTCAATAAAGTTTTCATTTTTGATGATTAATGAGTATTATTTCATATGTTAGGCTTTATAGAATTAATAGTAAAAGTTATTGTAAAAATCTTGCATCTAATATAAAAATCATAATATTAATCTATGGGGGGAAAAAAAACAGAATTAAGATAAGGCATAAAAGAAAGGGGGGAAACATCAGTGTAAAACATTCACACACTTCAGGTTGGATTTAATGGGTCTTAAGTAAAGGAATAAAGCAAGAGTGCAGTGTGTGTATTGTGCTTTAGATTACCAGGAGCTCAAGTGTAGCCTGTTGCTATCTTTGCACGGTGTCACCGAAACGCTAATGCCGAGAAGCCTCTATCACCACACTCCCAGCTGCCACGTGTAAGCGTAGAAACCAGGGATCAGATGCGAGAGACAAAAGCAGCAACCGTTTTCTCTCTCTCTCTTTTCTCAGCCCCACGCACACTTTCTTTCCTCCAGGATGTATTTTTGGCCTCTGAGATGAACACAAGCCCCAACCGTTCTCGCTTTAATCATCGTTTCAATGGAAGCCGCTGCATCCTTTGTGACAAACTTGGGCGTCGCGTCCTGTTTGGCTCCTCATCTGCGTGGCTCCTGAAGTGGAGTAATGCGCCTGGCTTCGCACCGTCGCTCTGTGATTTTAGGGGAATTTTGAGATTAATAGGAAGGATCAAGCTGTGCCGCGGGCCTGATCGCAGCCTACATTTCAAGTGTGGAAGTCTTAGCGGAACGGGGAAACTTCTGCGAGCAATGTTTGTTATTGGATGAATACGCGAAAACACACACAAATACTCCTTATTGAGGGCGAAAAGAACAGTGAAGTAAGCAGGTGGGTGCGGGGACTCCTGCGGCGCTGTAGTGCTTCGTAGTGTGTGTGAGGTAAAAGACTCAGGCTCTACATCATTAAAAAACAATTCCAGCAGACTGCATCACATGGGTCACAGAGCGCCGCGTGAAGACAGAACAGGAACAGATGCTCAGCAAGCTCTGGAGGCCTTCCTGATCTTAAGACAAGACTCACTGCCACACGCACACACACTTTCTTACACCATCACAGCCTTATCTTATTGCCTGCGTAACCTCTATATTAACATTACCATTCAGTGTTAATTTTGACAGCAAATTTGATTTATTGTTAGTCATAATCTTTTGACTAAAATGCCATTTAGTTTTAATGATATTGTAGTCAGCTGAATTGTTTTAGTTTTAGTCTAGTTTTAGTTGACTAAATATCATACGATTTTGGTCAACTAAATCAACAGTAGATTTAGTCGACTCAAATCTAATGGGTTTAGTTAAATTGTAATGCATAAATTAAGCATTTCCAAACTCAATATATACTCCTGGAGCAAATATCTATTAACATGTTAATATGAATGATATTAAGGTTTGAACATGCAATACAGACACAGATTTAACTGCTGTAACATGTAACATGCATTCTTTATAACCACTTGCTTACAACATTCTTCATTCTTTCATGCAGACATATTTATTTGTATAAAACGTTAAATAATTAGGACATTGGTTCTGGCTGGTTAGCTCTTTTCAAATCGTCCCTTTCTGATGACAGATGAATTTTAATCTCGTTTTTATTCACTGACGAAAAGGTCAATCAATTTCCGACAGTTTTTGTCATTCAAAACCGGTTTTTATTTAGTTATCGTCTCGTTTTCATCAGTCAAAAAAATTTGTTGATGAAAATTATGATAAATTCGTCAACAAAATGAACACTGCTACCATTCGAAAGATTGTTTTTTTTTTTTTTTTTCAAGAAATTAATATTTTTAGTCAGCAATGGTGCATTAGATAGATCAAAAGTGGTGGTAGACATAAAGAAAATGCACTTTCTATTCATCGAAAATCTATGAAAAAAGTGTAAGCGGCACAACAGAACTGTTTTTAACATTGATAATAAAAAGAAACATTTGGAGACACCAGTGGAGTAATGGCTACAGAATACAGCTGTGCCATCTAAATACAAATTATGTAAATTAAAAAAAGATAATTATGCTGGAGAACATGATCATAATCATCATTTGGGGGGAAAAGAATTTCCAATTTGCCAGCTTTTCACTTAAATTTAATATTGAAAAAAAAACAGTATAATTCTCTCAAAGCAATAATTCTCTTGAAATGCTCTCTCTCTTTCACCGTTTTTTTTTTTTTTTTTTTTTTTTTTTTTTCCCAAAACGTGTATCTTTCTTCCACAGAACCAAAAATGTGTTATTCATGGAGGAATATCCAAGCTGCTCAACAAATTTTCAAGGCAAGAATTACACTTTAACATTTTTTTTTTCACAAAAACTATTCAGTATATGATAGGAAAGCTTAAACATCCTGTAAAAACTGTTCACCTTTTATGTTCTTCCTAAAAAAAAAAAAAAAAATAAATCACAAGGTTATGGAACAAAATTAGGATGAGTAAATGATTTTTCATTTTTGGGTGAACTAACTCTTTAAAATGAGAAAACAATGTAAAAACTAGTGGACCCCACTGTATCTACAGATATAGTGATTCTTCAAATATTGTGCAGAACTTCTAAAAGCACGTGGCCAGAACCAGTTGTCTTCAGCAACTCTGAGAGGAAAAAGTAGAAAGAGAAACTGAGATAGTGCAAAAGAGAGATAAAGAAAGAGAGCAAGTGAGCGAGAGTCTCCCTCGAGGGACACTTCATTAAGGCACCCGGGGCTAATACATTAGACAGGAAAATAAATGTTAACAGCCTCTAAAGCCGAAAAGTGGCAATGAAAGCTAAGTCAATTAAATGCAGCATGATGGGCCAGGACGCATTGTATTTAATAGCAGCCGCCCGTGGAAGATAGTGCAAGAGGAGGAGTAAATGGGGGAGCATGAAAAGAACAAGCCCTGGCTGAGCGGCACAGTGCACAGGTATGTCCTAGTATGACAGCGCCGTATCTCTGTATGGATGACTGTAGCCTCCCACAGGAGACACAGGGGATGCTTTTCAGACTGTGAAAAATCTCTTTCAGTCTTTAGTTAGCATTTAGTATCTGGGTCCCAGCACTCAAAGGCTACCACAGAGGTAGCATGAAAAAAGCAGTTTGTGCTTGCTGTGAGGAAAGAAGGAGGAACAGCATCGTTGAATTGTGGTCTGTAGAGAGAAATGACAAAAAAAAAAAAAAAAAAATTCTACTAAAAGATAAGAAAGAAAAAGTATACTTAAGTCATGTTCAAATATATTTTTAAAGTAAACTTTATGTAGTAAGTATACTAGTATCAATGTACTAGTAGTAAACTTGTGTACTATTTTAATACCGCTTGGGACTAAATTGACCCAATTGAAGTATACGTTTAAGTGCTTGCTATAAGTGCTATAAGTGTAACAGTAGTAAACTTTAAGTACACAACTAATTCACAGCTACGTTTCTCATTTGTAATGCATCTGTCCTACAAGTAAACTTATAAGTATACTAGTAGTTTACTATTTGAATTTTTAGTATATGAAAGTACACTTTGAAGTATACTCTCACTAAACTACTAGTTTAGTGCAAGTATACTTGTAAGTTTTCTTTGAGTGAACATAGCATCACACTTATAGTTTACTTTTTATATATTATTTTTGCACTTTAAGTATACTACTATGTTCCTATTTAGGTATTATTTTTTTATACTTGAAATACCTTTAACTGTACTTTAACTCTTTCCATTTTAAAAACATTTTATTCTAGCTTCATGAGTCCTTTTTTATCAACACTTAAATGTGGGTAAGTTTTATTAAAAAAAGGAAACATTTTAAAAACAAAGCTGAGAAAATTGCATTTTTGTCAAAGACTAGGTCGGGATGGGATTTAGAAAGATGAACAAACACAGGTGGAGTAGATAGAGTCCATAAACACCCCCAACGCTTCATAGTCCTCATTCAGTAACATTAGGCCGTTTTGATTTATATGCTGTTTAATGTTTGATGATTGCTTTATTTTACATTTGCGTGAGTAATATTCTATCGCTTGTTTCAGCTTCTTCTTCTCCTGCGTTTTGATCCGGAGATTCTGTACTCTTTCAGAAGATGCATAGCAGTGCCCTCTACCATATAGCCTGGAAATTCAGTCAATGGCGAGGAAAGAGTAAAGTAGATTTGACGTAAATTCCTATGTACACTACCAGTGGACTAGCCCCCACAAAAATACTCAGAATTAGGAATATATTTGTTTGTTTGTTTTTATTTTCAAACAATGTTCTTTTATACTATTCTTTTATAAATATACTTTAAAGTATATATCGATCAAAAGACTGAGTCCAAGTATAGGCCAAATATAGACTTTTCTGTCAGTATAAGTCAAGTATACTAAAGTGCATGTTTAAGTATATTTCTCTGAAGTACATAAAGTATATTTCTGAGAAGTATATAAAAAGTAGATTGAAAGAATACTTTCTTATTTTTAGTTTAAAAGAAGTGTACTAATAACACACTTGAATAAACTTATTTTCCTAAGGGAAGAAAGAACAAGACAATGATGGTAAATGACTATGATGATGTCAACTATGATGAAGCTAATACTTTGGTACCCAACTCGAGCTCCTTCCCGCAGTTCATTATGTAAATCTCATCAACCTGACGTGCTGAGCAAGTCTGGAGCCCCACACCAGCCTAATGTCACCTAGAAGACTGCATCATTTCGACTTCACATCCAAACCAGTAGCACCTGAGGCCTCAACTGACTCTGAGCACTGACAGCACAGCCAGCTGTATATATGTGTTTGAGAGGGCACATTTCTGAGTGTGCATATATATATATATATATATATATATATATATATATATATATATATATATAGATTTTTTTTTTTTTTTCATGGATGCTTAGCACCCATATAGCTTATAGTTCATGATAGGCTTTAGTTAACAAGTTATTCTGAATAAAAAAGGAAAAACAAAATAAAAGTGATGCATCTCTCATACAGCGCTATTGTGCCTGCGTGACTTGTCGCACCCCACGTTAATAATAAATGTGCACATATTGTAAATTAATTTAATAAACGTAGTAACCTAGCTTTCTTGGTAGCCTTCAGTAAATTAACTTCTCTAAGAAAATGATTCATAAAACATCAGTTGACCATATGTTTACTTTTTAATTTCATATTTCCATATTGATAAAAAAATAAATAAATAAATAAGATAGCCTAGTTCACCCAAAAATTTAAATTCAGTCATCATTTCCTCAACCTCATTGTCCAAACGTTTGTGTAATAAACTTTATGTTGAATCAAATAAAATATTTCTATCCAAATCTACTTTTTGTAGTCTATTTGATGCTTTACACAATAATGACTTCAAATTATCTTTTGGGGGTACTGTCTTAGCCAAATTTGCTAATAGCTTCTTATATAATATGGTAAAATATTATTTTAACTGTACTTTGATTAAGTAAATGCACCCTTGTGAGCACTGGATGGATGGATGGATGGTAGAAATGAATAAATGAATGAATGAATATTGTTACACAATGTAGCCACAAACATATATTTTTTTTTTTATTTTTTTTATTATTATTATTTTATTTA
Source organism: Elopichthys bambusa (assembly GCA_037101425.1). NCBI lineage: Eukaryota > Metazoa > Chordata > Actinopteri > Cypriniformes > Xenocyprididae > Elopichthys > Elopichthys bambusa. Next base: position 29,440,095 of record CM074436.1, read on the forward strand.
TTTATTTATTTATTTTTTTTTTTTTTTTTTTTGATTCAGTGTTGCAAATTATCACCATGATGGTCATTACTCTTTAAAAGTCACAACAAGCATCTGGTGATATCCATGTAATTGCTTTCTTCGGTCCAAAAAATTGACTGATGGCGTTTTATTTCAAATCTGCGCCCTCTTAAATTGCACCCTGATGGAATATCATCTCATAAACAAATACAACCCTGTTGGCGGCCCTAAAAAAGAATGACGGCATACCTCCCTTAATGGTTGACCACTTTGTGCTGAGCTAATGCTTCTACAATTACAACATCAGATAATTCATGCTAATAGAAAATGGGAAGCCGGTGGAAGATGAAGCCTGTGGAGGAAGAATCAATAGTTTGTGAAACTGTTAGTCATGCTCAAGGCCACATACACAATCACACACAGACTGATACACATGCGTGTGCTGCTTCTGTCGGCAGAAACTATATAATAAGGCCAATTGGGTCAGGAGCAATGTGTGTTAAGACTCTTACTGTGGCCCCAGTACAACATGCTTCAACCAATACTGGTATTTTTATGTTAGAGGGTTCAGTTGAGGAGATTTGGGGCTTACATGCAATGAGGCATGGAGTCCTGGAAGAGGCTTTGTCATATTATATGCAGGCCAATCAATCACAAGTAAGAGTAGGTTTAACGCAACCATAAGCCTACTATAGGATTCAACAGCAGTGTGTGGGAAGATTGCCAATTGCAAAATCTATACATTGGTATGGATCTTGACCTGAAGATGCTTACTGAGAGGACTTAAGTGAAGATCTGTCCATATGTCAGCCACATTATTCCAGGAAATCTACATGTCAAGAGCTAGTAGAAAATAAGAATAACTAGATCTGTGTTTCCTGTAGAAAGGAAGCAGAGAGCAGGCATTACCTCATGTTAAAGTCAACCGATTTATCGCCAGTACCGATATATTGGCCGATATTTGCCATTTTTAAATATCGGTATCGGCCGATACGTTTTTCTGTTTGGCCAATGTGTTGGAAGTGCGGTAGACTTTTATCTATCTCTGAGAACGGCAGCACCTGAGCACAAAGCGATTCCAGTCTTTATTAGTTATTGAACAGTTTTGTCTAATACGTCACTAGATAGAACTATTAAACAAAGAAAGTAAACTGCAAACGAAAACGTATTATTACACGGCTCTGTGGAATACTTGATTCTGATTGGCCAATCGCACCATCCAGCGGTATGTCATTCCCCGATAATATGACTTGACGAAAAATGCTACACTTTAGACACTTTTCCACTTGTCAAATATACGGAGCCCCAGACAAAAAAAAAAAAAATAATAATAATAATAATTTGTTCCCTCAATTTACTAAATTGTGCGCACAATTTAACACTTATTTCCCTTGATTTGATAAATCATGCCCACAATTTACTATTTTGTTCCCTCAATTTATAAATCGCAAACAAACAAAGATGGCCCAAACTGCTAAGGCACCTCATTTGAGAAAGAGGAGTTTCCCTGCAGAACAGTATGGGTATTGTGCTATTAAATGGCCTGGTCAATGGTCTGAAGCGTACTAAACCAATGGAGGCTTTGATGAAATACCTAATGGACTGCTTGAAAACAGTTTCAATGAGGAAATGATGTAGTACACAAAATCACTGACAGTATCCGTTTGACAATGGGACATTTAAATGTGTATATTATTGTACAATCAGATCGCTTCTCACAATAACTACATATTATAGCTGCAAAGCTAAACAGTCCTGACAAGACTGACTCACTTTCTCCCAAGGTAGACAAAGAAGGCGCTGCCACATATAATCCCAACAAACACATAAACAACCCCAGCACCCCATGGACTTTTACAGCAGTGCTACCAGCATTATTTCTGTTTGTCTTTTATCTCGCCACATGCGAACAGTTAAGCTAAAAGATCAACATCCCACCTGTGCTGTTTCAGAATGTAACTGCTAGAAGAGCTCACATCATCTCAAGTGCTTTATCTTAAATCCCTACAAGAGAAAGTGGCTATGGTCTTAAAATTGGTCTTAAATTTAATCTGTAGATCTCAATCTGAGATTAAAAGATTGGCTTGGATCATATTCCAAATTAGGGGTGTACATTTTTGTCATTTTAACAGCTTGAGTACACTGAAAACAAACAAGCAAAAAGGCATAGAAACAATTTTCACTCATAAACTGTGGTCACACTTTAGATTAGGGTCCAATTCTCACTATTAAGTAACTATAAACTGTGACTTTTGCTTCAATAAATTCCTAATTACTGCTTATTAATAGTTAGTAATGTAGTTGTTAAGTTTAGGTATTGGGTAGGATAAAGGGATGTTGGCCATGCAGTATAAGACATTAATGTGTGCTTCATAACTTTATTTATTTTTTATACTCTGTAGGGTGGGTATATTATTTTTTCCTGTTGCAAAATTGTCTAAACAGTGATAAAATAGCCAATTTCAAATTATTAAAGGTGGTTCTTTGGTATGATGTTCAAAACTGTATTTCAGACTTGCTTCTCCATTCTAGTAATGTTTCAATAGTTACTTCAGAATTCAGTTTAATATTTAAAATGGACTTTTTTAGAAAGCTTGTTAATGTTTTGCTAAGAAAGCCAACCTGAGTTCAGCATTATTGTTGCAGTGTACAAACCACCATTATTTCCTCCTGTTGTTGATTATATTAGGATGGTCTCCTCTGGCCCTGGCTGACCCCTCCAGCAATTATTCCTTCACCATTTCCAATGTCTAAACAGCATTTAAAGCAATCAAGCAATTCAAGCAGGCAACACAATGCACAAAGGAGGAGCGTGAACCATAATGGGACCCTCTCGCCTCACTGTGCCTCAATTTGCCAAATGGCCCCTTGAAAATGGCTAACAATCTCTCCTCAGCACAGAACAATATACCTTCCTTTCTGCAATTTCTCTCATTTCATTTCGATGCCAAGAACTCTGACAGAGAAAATATTTGTTTTAGGAGACAGAGATAAAAGAGAGCAGATCAGGTAGATGGTATAGTAGATGGAGAAAGAAAGTGGAGAAAGAGTCCAAAGGGCACAGCCTTCTTTCAAAGAGGTCTAAGAAAGAGAATGGCAGGGTCAAATTTAAAAGATAAAAAAGGAAGTGAGGGTATAGATGGGCTTTCAGGATGGCTTAAATCTCCGCTTGAACCTTCCACCTTCTAGCACATTTCATCACTCAAACAAGTTTCTGCCTAGTTCACATGACTTGTAAGTAGTGCTGTCAATTAAGCATAAAATGTATTGAATTAATTACATGATACGGTGATTAAATACGTTAGAGAGTCGGACTTGTAACCCGGGTTCAAGTCTCAGTACCAGCAGGAAATGTAGGTGGGGGGAGTGATTGAACAGCGCTCTCTTGCACTCTTATTACCCACAACTGAGGTGCAAGGCACCTAACCCCAATTGCTCCCTGGGCGCCGCAGCAAAACAAAATGGCTGCCCACTGCTCCGGGTGTGTGTTCACAGTGTGTGCACTTGAGTGAAATTCAGTGAAATAAAAAATAGTGAAATACATTTTTTAAGATAACTTCAATCAATATTTCAAAAAATATTTATTTATTAATGACTAATTATTAATGTATTTTTGTAAAGTATGTATTTTAATTAAATGATGTATTAATAATTAAATATAAAAATAATTATGCAATATTTAAGTGCACAAAGCATTTTTTTTACACTTCCCTTGCCTTCAAGCCACGTCAAAACGTGTCCTGAAGCGATACAACAAGAATGAAATGGAGAGAACAAGACTAAAACACAAAAATAAGTGCTGACTTGAAATGCAGCAGCAAACTTAACATTGCCTGTGGGTGTTTGCTTTGCACTTGGAGTCTTAATGTATTTTAATTATGGATTTGAGTGAATTGATGACTGCAGCAGGGACATCGCTGAGAAGTGAGCGCTGCATTAGTAAAACTGTGGCCTTCATCTCAAGCACAACACGTAGTCAATTGATTACAAGTTTTTTCTAAATTCTCTCTCTTTCGTTCCCTCCCTCATCATCTTTCTGCCACACTCCTCACATTTGATATTCATTCTTGTGACAGAATGCGTAATTTCTATGCATGATATAGTATCTCAGGCTGTATACCTCAACAAGCTGTGCCAAGTAATTCATGAGGTGCTGAGCACAGGCTTATGAATTATGAAGACTGAGAGATTACAGATTCAAGGTACACTTTGTCCAACGTTTGGCAAACAGGCTGTAACTGCAGATAAATGAGTAGAAATTATGGGGGAGGGAGAGAGAGAGAGCAGGCTAACCATTGATTTAGTGGCCTCCTGTATGATGAACTGAAAAAAAAAAGTCAGAAAATAAAGTGTCTGCTGAGGGTTCATACAGTAGAGAGCCTCTGTTATGCGAATTGTGAGCTCTCTTTGTGGCACGGTCCATCTGGATGGACTGTGCTCTCGGCAGGGTCTCTTTCCACTGAGAAACAGCAGGGTGCAAGCAGCCCGCCTACTCTCACAGCCAGCCTTGGTCTAGAATTTGATATTAAACATGTAATGTTTAATATTTACATACACAAACAAAAAGGAGAAAATTTGCAAAATGATACAGTGTTTGATGTCAGCTGAACATGTTTAGTGTGATAATTAATAATTAATCACACCTATTTAACCCTTTTTTAAGGCGACTATTATTTTAGAACGCGTCATGTTCATCACGTAACACACCACAGCCACAATAACACTGTATGACAGATGTATCGCTATTATTTTGTTTTTCCTTTTTTATTAAAAATATTTACAAACTTGCTTACCATGTCATCAACTACCTGATATTCCGATTCTCAAATATGTGTAAGTAAGTGTGTTTTGTCTTTAAAAACCTTTATAAATTATCTTTATCTTGATCTCTAACGTGAGATGAGTGCCGCCATCTTAGTTTGCACCGCAGTTCAGAGTTCTGTCGGATTTACAGCACATGAATTCATCAGTTTTTCCCGAAATACATGCAAGTAAGTGGCTGGTGAACTGGGAGAATTATAGAGTAAACTTTATAGTTACTTAGGCCCACTATGTGTGTCACACACAATACACCATCGCATTATCCCTGGATAACTTTTTGAATCACTATAATGAATATAGCATACAGTGAATTATGAACAATGAATTTATGAATTCCCTACGTTTGTGTTGTTTACATTTTATGCACTTAGGCACCTATTGCCAACAAAACAGACATTTGAAGCATTTTTTTTTTTACCACCTGCGGTTCCGACTCATGACTGGGATCATTATCGCAGTGACCGCTTCATCTTTCGGTTTCAAACGATCTGTAAATCCAGCGTAGAACTGGGCCTTGTTTATAAAACCATAAGCGCTGATCCTGAGCAACGGAAAACACGAGATACTCTCCATTCATTTTAACCAATAAAAAAGTGATTGCAACTATCAGTTTCTATGGTTATTTTAATGTCGAGAGCGCATGTATTGCGTGAGCACAAAACTCTCAGCTCTACTTAACACTGGGTTCTTTGGGAAGCAATGTTATCTTTCCCTCACAACCAAAAACACACTTCTTTGGTGACATTGTTGATTTCGTGAAGTCCTGTGACCTGTGTGTGTGCAGCACTGCCGACGACTTCTGTAAACTCGAACGCACGTTGATGGGCGTGCTCTTGCTCTCTCACTCTGGTCGACGTGTATGCGCGCACCCTTCCGGGAGAAGTGCCCATACAAGGAATTCCGACTTTGTTGACATCACTCATGACATCATTGTTGGCACAGAAATACTCAGTCATTCGTCCAACTCGTGTTTTGAAACTATGTTTTTATCATATTTTTCATCAAATAAATTCAGCCTTGGTGAACATATGAAATTGCATATTTTAAATGCTAGCGTATGTATGTAATGCTAGTGTATGTTCACTACATTTTTATCTTTTGCTGTCTCTCTACAGACCTCCCTTTCCCAAATGCCCTGTTGCACACTTATATCAATCACCTTAGAGGGGGGCACTTTAACGATATTCTGACACTGACAGCAGGCTCAATCCAATATATAAACACCAGCTGCGGACCTGGAGGAGGGGCTAATAAAAGCCCGGTGTCAGCAAATGCACTGTGCGCTGTTATTCACAGTACCGAGTGGGTGAACTAATAAATACCAGAGAGAGAGAGAGAGAGAGAGAGAGAGAGAGAGAAGATCAAAGAAACTGCAGTGATATGGCTTGTTGGAAAGGTCCCTAATTTAATAAAACAGGGCGACTGTCATCTATAGCCACTGCACCTATTCATTCATGCAGGGCCATTAAAGAGACATAGGAGTGCAGGAACATAGTGTTTCATTAAAGGTTCCCTTTATGATGCAGGAGAGCCTCTAAGCATCATGAATATGTGCACTACTGTTATGCCATGTCTCTGACAATATGGACATACTTAAATGCTTCATTAGAGATCAGAGTCAGGTATGACTCACAGGGTTAAACTCACATTTTGTCCACTAATGTCATGGGGAAATGTGTGGAATAAACTCAGACATGGCACAATGTTTTCAAAATGTGTACAAAAACTGTTTCTAGTTTGGCTGATACATGTGTTGGCCCCGAAGGCAATGCTTTGTTATGAGGATAGTGCAGTGCAGGGAGGGGGCCTTCTGATCTGATGATCTGCCATGTTAAACTTTAAGCTACTGTAGATGAATAAGTCATGCCTTCCTCATTCTGTCTAACAGGGGGAGATCAGAAGAAAAAAAAATCCCATCCTCATCACAATCCAAAGTCATGCAGTTCAGGGGGATGTAAGCAAGAGTAAGTGTAGTGCAATTCATAAGGGCCGAGCGGATTTGAAAGTTTGCTGTATGAAATGAGGTGCAATAACTTGCAATCATCATGGAGGAGAGAGGTTCAAGGCAGCAGGTCAGGTGCTGACGAGAAGGTTTGAGGCGGAATGCTGGCACTAGAGGTCTTGAATCAGCAGTCTGAGCCCAGATGAATGGTGTCACTTACAGAAAGCGATGGGAGACACTGTTTCACCTGACTCAAAAAAACAAAAACAAACAAACAAAAAAAAAGCACACATGCAGGCAGCCACACACATACAGAGCTTTACAACACCAACCCTCAGGTCCTCAAACCAGAACACGTCTACATGTAGCCACAGTTCTTAGTACACGTGTCCATGACAAATGCTAGATTATCCTATAGAATCCCCTGGGGTCTTTATGACCAAATTCCCACAAGGAGGATAGTTCACCCTTTCCTCCAGACATGATTGCCTTGTCGCTTTGTGCTAAATTAAATATTAAATAACAAGAAGGCATTTCAACAGTACTGATAATTTAGTATCATGCAACACAAAATGAATGAATGAATGAATGAATGAACACAAACAAAAAAGGCGAGAAAATAAACAAAACACTGCAAAACAAAATGACACAAAACAATATGATGCAAAAAAACCCAAACCAAAATGAAGCAAAACAAAAAAAATAAAATAAAATTTAAAAAATAAATAAACTAAGCAAAGCTAAATGAAGCCAAGCAAAATGAAGTGAAGCAAAAAAAAAAAACTTTAAAAAACTTTGGTTGACCAAAGTGCTGTACAAAATGACCTATGTCCATCACCAAACTTAAAACAGACATTCATAAGACATTAAAAGCACAAGAGTACAAATAGGTTTTCAAAAGACTTTTAAACTCAGACACTGTGGTCGCTGTTTTGACAGGTAAAGGCAATTTGTTCCATAACTTGGGGCCAGCTACTGCAAAGGCTCTGTCCCCACTGCACTGCAGTCTAGATCTAGATACCCGTAGTAGATGACTGGACTGAGATCTGACTGGATTGTGTTCAGTAAACAACTTGGACAGGTTGAGGAGCGAGATTGTTTAAGGCTTTGTAAACAAACAACATTTTAAATTCAATCCGATAATGAATAGGTAGCCAGTGCAGTGAACGTAAAATCGTAAAATGATGTGGTCCCATTTGCAGCTGTCCGTGAGTCAATGTGTCTTTATCATTGTGTTTCTGAGTTTGTTTCTAATATGCACAATCAAGCCAGCTATGATAAAAATGTATGGTAATATTCCCATCAAACCATTCATTCTACAAAACGCTTGTCCTATGTAGCCAGAAAGCAGGGGAAACACCCTGGACGGATGGCCAGTCCATCACAGAGCTATGGTAATAATATAATATTCATATGGATATTTTAAATAATAAAAAGTGCCTTAAATCAAATCAAATGTTTTTGTCATTACAGTCTAATGAATTGCAGAAAACAAAACCAGCGGGAGATCTAGACCTCAGACAACATACAATATGTAGTTTAGAATGATTACTGAATGCTCAATACAATAGTGGCACAATTTGGAGACAAGCACATAAAGATTATTCTGTGAAGAAAGAAATTACTATTATTTGTGTCTAGCCTTTCTGAACTTCAGAGTTTGAATACAGCAACCAGATCAAATTAGGACACAAGTTAATGCTACAGTAGTTTTTAGTGATTTAGGTTTTTGAGTCATTAGCCCCTTGCGGAGCTGCCCAAAGTGAAATTTTCTAGGTAGAGACACTGAGCAGTCCTGAGTTAGCCATACTTTTATTTGAGGCCCTAGAAGCAGTTCACATGGATGAACTGACCATCAGCAGACTAAAGGTCACCTATGGCTCAGACCTTGTCAAAAGCAATTACTTCTCTGCCTCATACAATGTAATAAAGAGAGCTGCGAGTGAAAGGTCATGAAAAGCACAGCAGTTCAACTGAAATGTACGTCAACAAGACTGTTATAATGCTGGTTTGGGACAATAAAAAGATGCCAGTCTTTGGGAAGTTTATGCAACTTAAGTTAAGAAAAACTGAATAAAATTTTTGCTGAAAAGACAAAATAATTTAGCTCTCAAGTTTATTGTGAGCTAAACTTATTTGTGGAGCTAAAGTTTATTGTGGGGACACCAGCCAAGACTGGCAAAGCAAGAAAAAAAAAAAAAAAAAAACGCTTTTAGTGTCATCTAGATTTTCTGAACGTTCCCCCTTTTCTTTTTTCTCTCTCCTTTCCAAGAAAGCCATGAATGGAATTTATGTTGTTCATTTATTATTTGATTGGGCCTATTACAGACATCTGATGGAAGGAAAATCTTTGAGCACTTTAAAGATCTTCTGGAAATGAAGAGCAGTTTGTTCGAGGAGAACACTCTAATTTTGTGTCACAGCTTTGACTTCTCGCTGACTCAGAACAGCCCAAATTTACAGCTGTGGCCTTCACTGGTAAAGATGGGGGGGGCCTCTGTTTTTATCTCCGAGCTGAGTTACAGTCTAAGAACAGGGTTTATGACTCATACTATGAGTGTGTTAATGCGTGTGTGTGTGTTTCTATGAAAGGGGGCGAAATAAAGATAAGGACAGAGAGAGAAAAGGCTTAACCATAAAGGCCACAATATACTCCAAGCAAAGTTCTTTTTTTTTTTTCTTCGTTTAGGGGTAAAATGAAGTTTGAAATACGTGACCAGCAATATACTGTAATTGAACATCTGATGCCATCCACACTGCTGAGAGCGATAGTTAGATGAATATGTAAATATGTGCAGTGCGTTTTCCTCTCAGTAACAAAATTGAAAAACTATTTTTTTAATAAAGCATAAGAAAAGCATCTGATCATGGCAACATGGATATCTTTGTTTGCACAAGCTCTGTAATTCAGCACTCCAGTAAAGTCATGTTGTGTTTATATTATAACACGTTATAAAATAGACTGCTTAGAATCAAGCAGCTTTACTCTGTTAAACGTGAAAAACAGTGTCAGTCTCTCATTTCATCACAAGTACAACTTCGTTTTCTGCTATAAAGAAGCTCTCCAGTGTTCATGTTTTCACTCGTGGACGTCTGACTTCTATGGACTCGAGAGGAGAAATTAACTTGAAAAGAGCCTAAGCGCACACCTACCTTACGTAATGGTCATGGACCAATGGTAGTACGAAGGTGTTTACCAGCTGTTCGACAACTTCCAAAACAAATTTTGTTTGAATTAGCGTCACATCAGTTCGTGAGATACTTCTGGGAAAGCTGTGTTTTATGTTTTGTAACTTTAAATAATAATAAATAAATAATAAATATATAAAATATTAATAAATACATAAATAAACAAACACACAAATAAAGTTACCAAAACTTATCCAGCTAGTTATGATAAACCACTGTCATTTTTTCAGCGTAGCTATACATTTGTAGATGTCACTTAGTTGCATTACAAATAATAAAATAAAATAAAAATAAATGAAAGCATAAAAATATCAAATAAATTGCATTTATTTAAACTAATCAATTACTAAATAATTATTAGCCTATTTTGATTGTTAAAGCATGCATAGCTGTTTTTCTTTTTTTTTTTTGGTCAAGAAAACTATGAAACCTTTAGTCTAGGCAAGTACGAAAAATGTAAAAAATATATATATATATATTTCCTTCTGACATAAAAATGTATTGCTAAAAATAAAATTGTTGGTGGTGGAGCCTGTGAAATGTACTAATCTGAACTACTGGGTCTACTGAGACAGCAGGAAAAAAAAATACATCTTATTGTTGAGCCCTGGAGAGAGGAAAAATGATAAATGAAAAAGATAGAGAGTGAGGAAGAATTGCAAAGAGAAAGGGAAATGTCTAAACACTTGGCACTACACTTTATGCTCAGTCCCCTTAGTTCATTCCTACACCAAAAGTCTCCCATGCTGCTTTGCTTTGTTTCCCTCCATCAATGAGCAGATGAGATTAGCATAGTGTTGGCCATTCTACATAATATGAAATCTATTTGAGTTATGAGCCTCCATTCAGCCACCCCCATTCAGCATAATCAACCAATTTAAGGGTGCAAATTGACTTGCTATTGGAGTACTGCAGCGTTCAGCACTGCTTGATGGGCAAAGGGCCCTCCGAGACTCCAACCCACCCTTCTGCTGTGCAGCAAATCCATTACTCACCCACTGTACATCAATACACAGACAATAAATTAATAAGAGAGCCAAACAAATAAAACCTGAGAGACAGGGGACTCCTGTTGATTGATCAGGGAAAATTGTGGGGAGGTGGTCGGCTGTTGCCAGAGTGCTGCATGCTAAAACACTTGCACAAAAGTGCCTTTAATTAACAAGCACCTCAGAGCAATAAGCACCTTTTGAATGTGTGATTAGGGCGTAATGTTTATTAATGTGTTTACTCCCCTTTGCATTAGTGCCAGTCGTGCTGGTTGATTAGAAGCTCAAACAAGGACAGAACGTTGGTAGCTTTGGTAATATGACAGTGTGTAGAGAGCATGTGTACTGCAGAGAGGGGGAATTAGGTGCGTGCACTAGTGACAGTTTTACAAAAATAGCGTTCAGTGAGGCTGGAGCAGATGTACTGTGAGGAACACAATGAAGAATGATATCAATGAATGAAGTGGATATTAAATAAAACCATCCATTTATCCATGTAAATGCTTTCTGAACAATAATGAAGACTTATCAACCAATATGTAACATAAGTATATAGTGCATGATAAAGTCTATGTGTGAGAAGCACTGGTCATTATCTTAAAGGGACAGTTCACCCAAAAATGAAAATGATCCTATGATTTAATCACCCTCAAGCCATCCTAGGTGTATATGGCTTCTTTCAGACAAACACAAGTCAGAGATATATTTAAAAAATATCCTTAGTCCTACAAGGTTTATAATGGTTGTGAATGGATGACCACATTCTGAAGACAAAAAAATGCATGCATCCATAAAAAAAATTAAAAAAAGAATCCATATGACTCCAGGGGGTTAATAAAGGCCTTCTGAAGCGAATCAATGCGTTTGTGTATCCCCCCAAACACAACATGTATCAAAATGAATTTGAATAAATACAAATATTGTTAAAAGTCACACATTTTACTACATTTGGCTACCACCGCAAGTATATTTCAAACCTGTGGGAAGCACTGATGACTATACTCTATGAAAATCTATTAAACAGAATCACCATCTGATCAATATGGGAAATTATTGCCTCAATAGACTAGCAACAGACAAAACACTGGGAAACCTGCCCTACTAATAGGAAGGAATATCACGTCTATTGTACTTGTTTTTGTCTAACAGACTAGAATTAGTGGTTTTAATGGTCAGATTCTGTCATTGTCATTTCTGTCATTACTTACTCACCCTCATGTGCTTTCAAACCTGCATGACTCTTTTCTTCTGTGGGAATTCCAATGTGCTGACTGCAATCATGCAATTACAATGAATAGGGACCGAAGCTTTGAAGCTTCTTAAACAAAGCAAACCAGTCCAATTTGTGCACAACTCATTTAGACTGGTTTTGGGAACTAGATCAAATGATTTACTGAGAAGATCCCATTCAAAAATTTTTTTTTTTTTTTTTTTTTTTTTCTCCATGAATCAGACATTACTGGACACAAAGCTATCATTTAGATTAAGAAATCATATTAACCACTTTCTATGATACTTTGGGGTTGATTTGTTCCCATTACCCATTCATAAAAGGTTTCAGTCCCTATTTACTACTAACTATTTTCACAGCAGTTTTCCTTTTGAGTTCATATAGGTTCGGAATTGGCATGGCAGTGGGAAAATGACAATTTTGTATTTTTATCTGAACTTTTTTTTATTTGTTTATTTAAAAAAATATATATATTAATAATTGTAAAGGCCAAGTCTGTCAACCTTCTCTGCAACTCAGCAGTCCATTCACATCGAGTAAGGTATGGGCAGATGCCCCTGTGGAGCACGACTAAAACTGAGGCTTATTTTCCTAAAGATAATCTAGCAGCTTAACCTAATGTTTGTTAATGCAGACATTATGGTCTTGTGTAACAATAAAGCATTGCCTTTTGTCTGGTGTTCACAGCCAGGGACCAGAGTTTCAGCTTAATGCTGCTATTAATGACACTCAGCAAAAACCAACAGGCGGGAAAATCACAGATTCACAGCTATTTAGTGCTATTAGATAAAAGTGAAAATGTTTGTTTCTGAGAAGACCCCCTTCCGCTGGCAAATGTGGAGAAGCAAATCCAGAAAGTGTGTGAAACTTGTTTCGTTCCCTTTTATGCATTGAAATCCTGTCACGGAGATTGCAGGAAATTCTTCTGAGCACTGAAATTATTCAGAATGGAAAACAGAGGGGTTGCAACTGAGGGCTAAATTTGAAAAGAAAAAGAAAAAAGAAAGAAAGGAAGTAAAAAGCACCAGGCACTGGCCAGAACACATGAACAAGACTTTAATATAAGGTTAGAAGAAAGCTGGTTCATTGTCCCCAGATTCAGGCGATTACCTTATACAAAAGATCCTTGCCATCATAGCATTAAAAGTGCATGTGAAAACCAAGACATGGATATAACAATGCTAAAGTGTTCTTATTCACTATACGGAACTAGAGGAAATCCAGTGAAGTCTTTCAGAGTCCAGAGAGTCTTTAATTTGTTAAACATGGAGTTATTAAGCCACCAAAGGAGCATGTCTGCTTGTGTCTGAATGCTGTGTGCTTTTCTATGCCTTTAATGAACAGAAAAGTGAGGCAAGACAGGAAAGTAGAGGGATATAGAGGGAAGGGGGTCAGAAAATGAGATTTGAACCCCAGGAACACCACTGGTTTATAATGTTATGCTATTTCTGCATAACAGAGGGAGGAAGGTGGCAAGAAACTCAGCTGAAAAGACCAGGACTGGATTTCCCAATAACGTCGTCTCTTAGCGCGCTACGAAAACTCTAAAGGTATACCTTAACTGAAAATGTACCTTTTTTAGGCGTGTTACCCGAACTATACCTTAGGAGGTTGCTTAAGGTATATCTTCTTAAGTGTGACGTTATCAGGTGATGTCCATGGCGCTGGTGCCGAATTGGTTAATATCGATGGCTCGAGAATCGATAATTCACTCTATACACGGGCTGCTTCACTGCGTTATGTGAGAAAGCGCTGGTCTTTATAAAAGAAGCACTCCAGTGTAGAAAATGCATTTATAAAATAATCCAAATGTATTGTAATTTATCTGTATTCTGGGGGCTCTATATTGTAGCTGAGCCCCTAGTGTGAGTTTAAGGTGACATTATTTTAGAACGTGTTAATTCCTTGGAGATGTGTCATGCAGCTTACAGATTTTTGGGAAGCCTGCCTTTACGTGCACAAGAACTTTAATGACATCCCATTCTTAATCCGTAGGGTTTAATATGGAGTTGACCCACCCTTTGCAGCTATAACAGCTTCAACTCTTCTGGGAAGGCTTTCCACAAGGTTTAGGAGTGTGTTTATGGAAATTTGTGACAATTTTTCTAGAAGCGCATTTGTGAGGTCAGGCACTGATGTTGGACGAGAAGGCCTGGCTCGCAGTCTCCGCTCTAATTCATCTCAAAGGGTTCTATCGGGTTGAGGCCAGTCAAGTTCCTCCACACCAAACTCGCTCATCCATGTCTTTATGGATCTTGCTTTGTGCACTGGTGCACAGTCATGTTGGAACAGGAAGAGGTCATCCCCAAACTGTTCCCACAAAGTTGGGAGCATGAAGCTGAAGCATTAAGAGTTCCTTTCACTGGAATTAAGGGGCCAAGCCCAACCCCTGAAAAACAACCCCACACCATAATCCCCCCTCCATCAAACTTTACACTTGGCACAATGTAGTCAGGCAAGTACCGTTCTCCTGGCAACCGCCAAACCCAGACTCATCCATTGGATTGCCAGACAGAGAAGCGTGATTCGTCACTCCAGAGAACACATCTCCACTACTCTAGAGTCCAGTGGTGGCGTGCTTTTCGCTCAGCCATGGAAACCTATTCCTTGAAGCTCTCTACACTCAGTTCTTGAGCTAATCTGAAGGCCAGATGAAGTTTGGAGGCCTGTAGCTGTTGACTCTGCAGAAAGTTGGCGACTTCTGTGCACTGTGTGCCTCAGCATGCGCTGACCCCGCTCTGTGATTTTACATGGCTTACCACTTCATAGCTGAGTTGCTGCTGTTCCCAGTTGCTTCCACTTTGTTATGATACCACTAACAGTTGACCGTGGAATATTTAGTAGTGAGGAAATTTCATGAATTGACTTATTGCACAGGTGGCAACCTGTCACGGTACCACGCTTGAATTCACTGAGCTCCTGAGAGTGACCCATTCTTTCACAAATGTTTGTAGAAGCAGTCTGCATGCCTTGGTGCTTGATTTTATACACCTGTGGCCATGGAAGTGATTGGAACACCTGGATTCAATGATTTGGAGGGGTGGTGTCCCAATACTTTTGGCAATATAGTGTATGTAGGTATTGCGTTTATATATTTTTTCTTTTTTTATTCAAAATATTCACAAAATTGTTAACTATATCATGAATTTTTTAATATATTCCGATTGTAAAATATGTGGAAGTGAATGTGTTTTGTCACGCGATGAGTTTGCACTGCAATAGCTGTCGGATTTATGAAATTTTCCGCAAATGTGGCCGGTGAACTGGGAGAAGAATAGAGTAAACTTTATCGTTTCATACACAATGTGTATCTGATTTGAATAAAACACTTCATCAAATTATATAATTGAAAGGGCTATTACTGCAGCTTCCATAGACATCTGTGTATAGAATACGACAAGTGCTAAGCGTGTCTGTCTCTGGCTCAGCGCCAAAGCACATTTGAATTTAGCAGTGAATCTTTGCATTTTATTCTTTGTCATTATCCTAACTGAACACTGTGTGTATTACAACTTCAGAATTATATTCGTATAGACTGTCAACACTGATAAGGTATAGCTAAAAGTGGTACAGACTAACCTTACGAACAAATGACTTACAAAAGGTATATTTACAAAAGAACGTTTCGGGAAGCACATTTTGCAGTCAAAATTAAAAAAATATTGTTTCATGATGTGTGGGATAAATAAAACAAAATAAAAGAATAAAATAAAGTAAAAAAATTAATAAAAATAAAATGAAATAAAATAAAATGCTACGGATGCATTTTGGAGTCAGAAATCAAAAGTGATTGTACCTAGTAATGAACATACGATGTGTGGGGGAAAAAAATAAACAAAAATTAAAATTAAAATAAAATAAAACAATAAAAAATACAAAAGGTGTATGTATATGTATAAAATACTTTTTTTTTTTTTTTTTTTGCATTTATTTAAACTAATAGAAATTCAAATCCATTGAATAGCCACTATACAGCTAGACAGAACCAATTTACTATTCTTATAAAATACATGAGTCAAGTATGTATAGATTTGTATAGTTTGTTTTGTGCGGGTAAAATAAATAAATAAATAAAAATACATTAAGAAAAGAAAAGAAAAAAAAGAAAAGAAGCTCAGGCTAATTTGAGCTCTGTAGCTTTGTGTTGGGCAGTCAGGGCCCAAGAGCAATCTTATTAAGTGACAACAGAAAGTGCAGCCAGGCCTTCACTCTGTCTCCATTAACACAGGCCATACAATGCATTAACAACACCTAGGCCATGAACCAGCATTACAGCAACACACCCCAGTCTACTGGCATGATGGCCATCCACAAGTTCTGTATCTATGCCAACAAAGTAACCACATATTCAAGATATTTTTTTCTTTCTTTTTTTTTCTTTCTCAAAGCTCTAATTATCACATGCAAGAAGTGCCATTACTTGATTTTGTGCAAAGAATGTCAGATTTAGACATATTAAACTCTCTCTTTATACACAAGTGTTCACAGAGACACACACCAAATTCAAAAATGCAACCCAGATTGCACTTATTCCTATAACCTGAGTGGATTCCTAAACAAGACAGAGTGCCTCCAGCATGTTTTATCTTGTTATGTTTTATGTTCCCTTGGTCTAACAAAATTGGAGTTGTAAATTGGTTCCCCAGACAACCTCAGCAAGACACATCCCTCTTAACTGTGTTTGAACTGGGAAGAGTATCGATTTCAAAATATTACATACATCGAATCTGTAATGGGTTACTACTCAGTATGTGGTACCTGTTGAGGCCAAATTCACTATCCTAACTCATAAAATGTCTAAATTTCTATAATGAGTCTAATTTATGTTCTACAACAAAAATAAAAAGGACAGTAATGAGGTGCAGAATGTGCCAAGAGTAAACACCTGCACCACTGACTGCAATTTAATCTATCTATCTATCTATCTATCTATCTATCTATCTATCTATCTATCTATCTATCTATCTATCTATCTATCTATCTATCTATCTATCTATCTATCTATCTATCTATCTATCTATCTATCTATCTATCTATCAGCATTGATGCACTGAACTTTGCTTTACTAGGTAAATTTAAATTAATTCTAATTCTACATCATTATATTAAAGAGCTACATCCTGTTTGCTACCTCAATTCAAATTCAATTTAGTTGTAATTTAAAATGCATTCTTAATTCAGTTCTGAATGATGCATGACTCCGATTAAACACACATTGACAAATAACATGAACTTGTAATTTCCTACCAAATTTTGCAAACTTTAAACTAACTAACTAACTAACTAACTAAATAAATAAATAAATAAATAAATAAATAAATCTGTATAGTGTACCTTTATTAATAAGAAGAATAAATAATTAATCCATCATGCAATAGCATAACTACTCATTAACATAGTCCATATATATGTTGTTTATGCTTGCCAAGGCATTTGACACATTAATACAGAATGTAAATTTACAGAACTAGTTATTTTGGAACTACTTTTGTTGGCAGAGAAATAGAAAAAGTATAAAATGCTATATAAATGCTTGTTCCTCTACATGCCTAAAGCCATATATGGCTTACATATATGATGAGAACAAATGAAAAGGGTAGATAAGAAAATACATGAATGGAAAAATAACAACATATTAAGGCACTTACCTGATTTGTGATTGCAGATAGGGAACAGCACATAGAGAGAGAGAGAGAGAGAGAGAGAGAGAGAGAGGGAGAGAGAGAGAGAGAGAAAGAAGTAGGGGGGAGGTCAGACAGAGAAAAAGAAATATTAAAATTGATGGCAACATACTGTATTTCACAGATCACCAAAAACCTGAATGAAAATGTCTCCTTCATAATATGCAGAAAAATAAAGTGTCCAAAAATTAAGAAATTGTTGATTGTTTTTTCTTTTGTCAAATCAACTTCAATAATAAATGTGGTAAGATAACACTGAGTTTCTGTTGATTAAACCAATCACCTTCGTTGTATTAACTCAAATTTTTCATTTCAGTGAACTCAAAATTAAGGCAACCAGGTAACTTACTTTTTTAAAATATACCAACATTTTTTTTTTTTTTTTTTTTTTTACAGTGTAATTAAGAAAAAGTTGATCACTTTTTTATTAAAATGTTCCCTTGTAGCCAATTAGTTAAAATGTGAGAACATTATATTAATTCGTTCTTATGATTTGAAAAATTAAGAAACAATTAAGGTGGCTAAAAGGTAGTCACAATTTAACCACAACAATGGAATTAAAATGCAGGGACAAACTAGCTTAATAAAACCCCCTTCATGCTTAAACTAAACCAAATGATTAATAAAACATGATTGTAACAGTGTTTGTATTGCCCGTGTGATGGGATGTAAAATTAAGATAATGTGGTGTCAATAAAGACATTAATAATATAGACACGCTTTGGTCCATAATTCAAAACAAATTCAAAAATACATTCAGTTAATACAGTGAAAATTTAAGTTATAGTTTTATTGTAAATAATAACTATTTTATATTGTGTTAGGTTTCTCCATAAAACTTAAACTGTTTTATTAGCCTCTCAAAAATTCTGCTGTTTTCCACAAAATGCAGCAAGATCTCTGATCAGGATTTGAACACGGCCCCCTTGCACTATAATAAACAAAAAATACACCACAAGTAGTATCTTACAGTCAGTGCCAGAAATGTCACCTCAAAAAATTAGGTGCAATGACGCTGAATATTTTTACTATTGCGAAGTGAGACCAATTAAGAGCGCTTCCCTCTTACGTGTGCAGACACGCTGGTTACTGCTGGAAAAGGGAACTTCTGGCATCACACAAAGTCAATTCATAGTCGAGTGGTAGAGCATTGACCAACAATGTCAATGACACGGGTTCAAATCCCAAAAAAACACAGGCTACTGAGACTTGTGTGTCTCCTGCAGTTCTAAAACATACTGATTTATGATACACCATTTTTTTTTTCTTAAAATTATTGGCTATAAAATTACCATACATTTCCATTTTACAACTAGCAACAAATATTAGCCAACAGACTGAATTTACATTTGTATAATTCCAATCAGAATATCAACAAACAACAGTTATGTAGATAAATAAATAAAACCCTTTGCCTTTGGACACAAAATATTAGTACTGCATTATAAAGCACAGTGCATGAAAAGTAAACAATTTTGTCATTTACTGATTTGTTTTAATTCATTCTAAACAGCAAATGATTTTGATTCCACCGCAACTTTGGCAAAATACGCATTATGGGTAAATACCATCTGTATTTCACAGAGCACCCTAATAAGTGAAGAAAATATCTCCCTCATAGCAAGACAACGGTGCATCAGTGCCAATCAATACAAATGGCAATACCACCTCTTATAGGTAAACACACTCATAAATCCATTACACACTTTACGAGAGCAGAGTGTGTATCCTTGACCAATCGTATGAGAAGTCAGATATCACTGTCACAACCTCACGCAGACAAATCGATATAATCTTCTGCCCAAACTCGTCTAGATTCAGTGCACGGTGGAGTGTGAGCCACTTTTCTCTGAACTTGAAGCACATCGGCCTGTTTGTGAGGTTTCGAATGACAATACCTGTGAGTGTTCTGAAGAATCGGTCACATGTTAAATTATCACCTGTGCTTGACTTCAGGTAGAAAAAGGAGCCATCTCTCTCTCTCTCTCTCTCTCTCTCTCTCATATTTACAGGTGAAACACTGTGTGATGGCCATCATTAAACATACCACGCCAACCCCCCCAAGATAACTAGTGGGCATACAGTAGTAACATGATTAGCGCACGTGTTGGCTTCCTGTAAGCAGTGAATGATGAACCCATGGCCTCCTCGCTAATGAGTGTTTTAATCCACAGCTTGAGCAATGAGTGTTTATAGGTTCCTAGAGGGCCCTCATTCCACATTAATATTTATCCACTGCTTTTAGCCATTTTGTTCCTGTTTAGCATAAGCAGCTGAGCTTGAAATACATCACCAACGAAAAGCTCTCTCTTTCTCCTCCCTTCCTCAACTTCATTTTCCCTCCACGGTCTAATTTTGTGTGTCTGCTGCTGGGTGAGTAATGGCCATTGTTTCTGGGCAAAAGCGAGCTGTTCACCTTGAGTGGGTACCATGTGTGGGTCCAGGTTGGCTTTATTCTTTGCTCTTCGTCTTTCTTTTTTTCTGCTTCCCACACATCTAACCCCAGTCCCCTTCATTTGCACCTGGTTTTCTTTCTTTTTGTGTTCATACTTCAAACTAAAGGAGGTCTGCCCTCTTTGAAACACAAAGGGGGGGGGGGGGGGGGGGGGGGGGGGGGGGGGGGGGGGGGGGGGGTAATTTCTTCCAAATTCCATCTGCAAAGTATTTTGAAGTAAATTAAATACTTTATTGTTTTTATGCCATTTTATAAACGAGGACATCCCTTTAAATTAGGTTTTGTCAGGTTTATCTCACTGCAGGGTACAAATTTGTCCCCCAAATATGGTTAAAGGAGCCCGCACAGTGTAAGTACCAGGACACTATAATGTAAAGTACTACAATTTATTGTACTGTGGCAAATCTAAAGTGTATCCTTTTATGCAGCGATGATGTATTAGTAAGTTGCTTTGTATGGTCTCAGCATAGGCTCTTCCTTTAGGAGTCACTGCACCATAAACAGTCACATCTGAGCCACTTTACCTGACACTCTAGGACTACATCAAAATGAACTAACTCTTCGAATTCCATTTTAACAGTTTAAATTTCAAAATAAACATGAAACTTTGACTTCTCACCCATATCCAACAAGGGAACATTTTAATTCTATCTCCATGTTTTTGCCTTTACTTGCTTTCACGTTTCTCTGAGGTAAAAGATCCTGAATTGCAGAGGAAATGGTGCCAGAAAACCCAATGCCTTTCTCCATTTATTACTGAAATCTTTGTTAGATTACAAGCTGCTTCAAATCTGACACCTTTAATTCGGAGGCCTTCATACACAAATTATGCGGAAGATGCTGGGGATATTTAACAAGGTGGTGCACACACTCACAAGCTCACAGACAATCTTAGTGGCCAAATGAATACAGAGTCTAGGCAGATTTGCTTCGGGTCATAAACCTCAGTATACAATGCCAATTAAGGTTGTGGTTACTCAGAAAGAGAAAGGGAGAGAGAGTTTACAGCCCTAATGAAGCAAGGATAAGAGGGGATGTTTGCCATCAGGAGGCTAATTACCTCAGCACACAGGTCTCTTTCATAAGTCACGCTTCTGAGGTTGTTTGAATCCATAATCCTGTATTTCACATAGCCTCTATTAGGTGTTTTTAGTCATTTTGAGTTTCTATGGTTTCTTATCTTTCTGAACCTATCCTGAGGTATGAGTTAAAAGCCAAGGCTGGCTAATATGGCCAAAAGGACATGATGAACTTCTCTTGCCGATTCCGAAGGTCTGCAGACAGGAATTAAAAAGTTAACTGATGTTTATGTGTGTGAGAGCGCTTCTAGTCTCTCCCTGCATGAGCCAAAAATCTGGCCCAATCCCTTTCCTTATCTTGAAGACACACTTGGGCAAAAAGGAGAGCACATCAGCAACTGGCAGAGTCATGGGTCAGAGGTTACTGGCGACTGCTTTAAAAAGAGCACAGGAGCGTAGACAAAGACCCTGCTCTGTCATCTACCCAGAGTTTGAGGTTGGAATTGACTGGCCCCAGGTCAAACCGGCTCAGGTGTAAGTGTGTGTGCTGAGAGCTGAAAAGTGAGAGGAGCCAACCGTAACCTCCAGAATAAAATACCAGACCCCGGAAAAAGGAACAGACCCCAAACTTTCCCCTTACACAGGAAGTCTTGGTCTAACATTATCCAATCTTCTCTGAACCAAGAAATGCTTGCAGTACAATGCAAGTCCAACACTTGTCCATCAAAGAGAGATCTAGCATTACCGAAAAAAAATTTAAATAGGGAATATATGGATGATTCATGATATTACCAAACCTAGATGGAATGTAAAATTTAAGGAGGGGATAACTTTCTCCAACAATTTTGGAAGAACAAAAAGAAAAAAAGTAACACAGTAAAACATGTAAAACATAGCCAAGGGTATTACATTTTTATTGGCAGTGGAAAACATTATCAAATTTCAAACACTATTATTGCATTCTGTTGAAAAAAGCAGCAAACGTTTGTGTTTCCCTCATGCTCTCAAATGAAAAGGCGGAGCCTGAGGGGATGCTTATTTATATAAGATCCACCCACAGGCTGCCAGCCACCTAAACACACACGGCGGGAGTCACAAGGCACTGTCAGCAAACAAACAGCATTGACTCCCTTGCGGTCTCCTCACTATCATCTGGTATTATATGTACACATATTTAAGCTTATTCCATATCAAATAAAAGTAACAATGGAACAATGTGGGAAAATAGTATATATATATATATATATATCATGCTCCCTCTTAAAAAATTCATGAGGAATTTTGCAATGGTGGCAAGACTATGCAAGCAGCTATGTACATGCAAACATGACTGACATGATAGAAACCGAATGTAGTTTTAGAGATCTTTTCATTCTGATGTATATACTAGTATGAGATACAAGAGAACACTACAAGGATAGTTATTAAACTGTGCCTTTGAAGATCTAGTTCAGAGCATGTAACAAATGCCACACAATTCTCTTTGACTCACCTCACAAAATATGACAATGCACCATGGATTTCTTTTGCTAAAAAAAAACAAAAAACAGAAGCGGTCTTGAAAGTCGTCCTTGTAAATGCCAGCGTTGTCGTGCGGGAGCTGACTCAAACAGACAAGCGGTCGCGCGGGTCGTCCTGCTAATTAGGATAAGCAGTGCGTCAAATTACTTTCCACGAGCACCCGTGCTATTTACATAAACAAAAGCAAAATGTTGCTTTTGAACTTTGTGGCTTGGGCTTGTTAAAGAAGGCGTCATTAAAGATGTGTCAAACAGAAATCAGCAGTGCATGTTGACAGGCCGCTGTGAATTTCAAAGAATGCCGGGAAAGGTCAAGGTGGTGATTCTTTTCCTTGGCTCACACAGACAAAGATGGGCCGCAGCTGCAATCTCTCTGTGTCTTAAAATGAAGTTTATATCTTAGAGGGGATGAGAGGGTGAGAGATGTGAAGAGACGGGGAGAATGAGAAAGACAGGAGAATGAGAGGGAGATATGGCCACATTGCTCTCCACTACACTTGCTTTTGTTTTGGTGTTATTGAGCCAGTGACAAGTGTGAACTGCTCCCTATCAGACCCTGCCAATCTCAGGAGATGCCACTCAGCCAGACGGCTAATACAAGAGAAAATGATATCAGCCAGACCTGGGAAACTGCTTTCTTTAACTCTCTCCCTCTCTCTCTCCCTTTATTATTATTATTTTTTCTTTTTCTTTTTTTTCTGTTTCTTTTTACTGTTATTTCATTTGTTTGCTCATTCTAGCATGTTTGCTTGTTCCTTGTTGTATCTGCTCTTTTCTTTCCTTTTCATGTCCAGTTTTTTTTCTGTAGATTCTTTCTTTTGTTGTTTGTTTTTCAAACAAAATGGAAGGGTGTTTCTTCTGTTCGTTTTCTGTTTTCCGTTCTGATTCTGTTCCCCTTTTCATTTGTTTGTTCTCTCTTATTTGTAGTTCTTTCATTTCTTTTTTGTTTTAGTTCTATTGTTCATCATTTTCTTTCTTTCTTTCTTTCTTTCTTTCTTTCTTTCTTTCTTTCTTTCTTTCTTTCTTTCTTTCTTTCTTTCTTTCTTTTTCTTTCTTTCCTTCCTTCCTTCCCTGTGGGTGTCATGTCTCCCTGAGTGCTGTGGAAGACATGACTGGTGCTGCCCTGAAGTACCAGGCTGGAATAAAGTCTTATTTGGAGTGATACTTGGTACAGGCATTACTGTGGCCTACTTTAACACACCGTGTCCATTTGGGAAGATGGGTTGAGTCTCTTTGAGCTCTCTTGGAACCCATATCAGCTCCTAATAAAGGTCAGACCACCTCAAAGCTATTGGGCTCCCTTATGGGGTCATTACAGGCAGGTCAGAGTGTGTGAGTGTGATATTTCTCCAAACTCCACTTTAGACAATCGCTTGGGTAAAAGTCATTCAGTACAGCATGCACCTGCTTGCGGATGTAACAACTAGCAGCTCTTAAAAGCCTTCATTCACACAGAATGGCACACACAAACATGTTGTATAATGAACTGGATGTTTCCTGCACATACTGACATTCTGACTGACCATGTCCCATGTTACATTAAAAGACGGTATTAATTTCAAGCCGACAGTCAGAGATCTGTAACTTGGAGCTGTGCAAATGTCCACCGCCTTCTGGCTAAATTAATGAAACAGAACTCTTAACCCTAGTGAGAATATTTAAAGCAATTAATCAACACTGAATATCAAAAACTGAAAAGAACTGCATTGAACATCATCTGCAGATGGTGTGTTTCACACCACAAGATGTGGTGATAAATAAAATGGCTGCATAATTTATAACGAGCTATGATGAATAGTGTAGGAATGTATGATATAATATATTAGGTAGTATGAATAATTAAGTCAAAGCAAGAAACCAGATACACACTAACCCTAAAATTATTTGGACATATAAGCCACAATGATATATGTGAATGTCACTGCATTAGATGAAATATGAAACCAAGGGGAGTTTATAAAAAAAAAAAAAAAAAAACTTTTTTTAAGCTAGGATTTCATAAAATTATGCTAAATACATGATGGCAAAACTTTGTTCCATGTTTCAATCACTTAGTCTAACTACGCTTTAGGTTGATGCAGTATATCTAAGGGAAAACTGCAGACACTGATAACATACATTCACTGGCTTTTAATATAGCTTTAATGGCACAGCTTTCTAGCGTCCAAGTTAATTTGGCCCAAAACAGCTATCAAGACTTCTGAACAACCTGTTCCTGGCATGTGAAGGAATTTCCTGAAAACAAGCAAACACAACTTCTAGCTCTCCATTTAATGAGTTTGTAGGAAATGTGAAGTAGGCAGTCATGAATAAGATGTCCATGTTTTATTACGATTACATTAAACTTCCACTCATCTGAACTAAAAGTAGATGCAAAATAAGGAAAATTAATGTTTCCTTTTCCACATCCTTAGCCTATTAATGAGAAATATATGAAGTATCCAAGTTCCAAAAACATTCCGCATTCCAAATTTGTTGACATAATTATTGACCAGGCTGTCATACAACAAAATTATGAAAACAAGAAAAAAAAAAAAAAAATGCTTGCTTTTTCCTTTGAGCTTTTATATTTTCTATGCATTTTCTTTTTGTGCATAGTATAATACAGTGGTATGCGAAAGTTTGAGAATCTGTGAAAATGTGAATAATTTTAACAAAATAAGAGAGATCATACAAAATGCATGTTATTCTTTATTTAGTACTGTCCTGAGTAAAGGAAACATGATGCATTAAGAGCCGGGGGGTGAAAACTTTTTGAATTTGAAGATCAAGGTAAATTGTACATAATTTGTCTCCCGGGAAAAATGTAGGTATCTTCTGTCGCTTCCAGAGGGCAGTACTAAATGAAAAAAATGATATTTCAACAAAAAGAGAAACATGTGGACATCTTTATCCTGTTCAAAAGTTTTCACCCCTCAGCTCTTAATGTGTCGTGTTTTCTTCTGGAGCATCAGTGAATGTTTGAACCTTTTTTAATAGTTGTGTATGAGTCCCTCAGTTGTCCTCCGTGTGAAAAGATGGATCTCAGAATCATACAGTCACTGCTGGAAAGGATTCAAATATGCAAAAGATGGTGGAAAACTGAAGAATCTGCAGGACCTGGAGGATTTTTCTGAAGAACAGAGCTCAGTTTAACTGCTCAGAATAAACAAGAGACTCATGAACAACCATCACAAAACAAAAAAACAGTCATAGATCATCCAGGTAACCACACACAGTATTAAGAACCAAGGGTTCCCAAACTTTTGAACAGGGTCATTTTAATAAATTCAACATTTTTTTTTGTCTTGTGGACTTTATGTAAACATCTTTTATGTAAAATATCTTATTCAGGACAGTACTAAATAAAGAATAACATGCATTTTGTATGATCTCTCTTATTTTGTTAAAATTATTAACATTTTCATAGATTCTGCAAGGGGTTCCCAAACTTTAAAACCTGTAGCTGTAGTTTGCCTTTTTTTTTTTTTTTTTGACAAATCATTTTATCAGATCAATTCCCTAACCAAGTTTAGTGTTTTGTTCTCCTCTTATTCATCATATTTTAATAGTTAAATCAAACTTGAAGGGTCATTAAAAAATATAAAATTAGAGGGAGAGAGAGAGGGGGGGGGGGGGGGGATAAATATATAACAAGAAAAAAATAAACAGAGATTTAAAAAAAGAAAGGAAAATCAATCCCACCATGAAAAGACCAGGACAAAAACTGATTTATAAAAAGGTACAGACTTGTAATGACTTATCAGTCAGGGCCAGAGGAGTCTATTACCCCCAGACTGTATATCAAGTGCTTTTTCATTTTCTGCTACACATGGCGTGTCAGGGGCCGTGGCCTCCACGGCCTGGGTTTCATTTCAAGGTTAATAAACCTTTACCAGACAGAGACTGCTGTTTCAACATGATCCTGCCACGCTGGTAAAGTCGCATGCTGGTGAGAAAAAACTTCTAAACAAGAGTGCAAATTTCATCAAACGAGGGGTTTTCAGAAAAGTTTAAATGCAAAATATGTCTAACGATTCAGTATGACCTCACTGACTGTAGATTGATCTGGTGAGTCGTTTGCTTCACCTGCCTGCCAAGTGTAATATCTACCTGTCGATGAAGAAGGCAACGAAGAATACATGACACCAATATGGTGTAAGATGTGACAGACCCCCAAGCTCAGACTCGATTGATTTGTCTGTATTTGTTTTTCTCTCTGTGGAGTAACGTCGCACATCAGTATTTTTCACTTTATGAAAAATGCTGCACCGCAGGCCATTAGCATGACAACGGTCGAGAAAAATGCAGCCAGGGTTGGTGAGGTTTACACATACAGCTTGGGTTTCCAACGTGTTTTGTTTTTGGAAAGTTACAGTGAGAACAAATGAATTCAACTGTGCACCATCGTCTGACACAAGGAAGATAATCAACCAAGTCAAGCTGTGTAGAGCCAGCAGAGCGGGAACGTCTGCAGTGTGAACTGTGCTGAATGCAGCTCTTCAGATTTTACAGCAGTTTGAGGATGCTGCAGAGCTTTTTTTTTCCCATGACCAACATGAGAAAAAGTGAACATATGGAATACCACTTTGGAATACTCATTGTATACCACTTACTATTTTAAATAATATGTGACAGTATAGGCAACAATAAATACGGTCTTATAATGCAACATGGGACACATAATATTGTTTAGTCAGAATGTCATTATGTACAACCAGTTCAATATGCAACATGTTTGTGTGTGCCATTCTGTGTGAATGAAGGCTTTTGAGAGCAGCTAGTGTGGTTGTTACATTTGGCCCCAATGCAATCTGCAAACAGTTGTGTAAGGTACTGAATGACTTTCATCCAAGTGATTGTACAAAGTGGATTTTGGAGAAATATCACACTCACACACTCTTACCTGCTTGTAATAAATAACACTTTACAATAAGTATGAACTAAGAATTAACAATACTTCTACAGCATTTATTAACATTAGTTAATGCACTGTGAACTAACATGAACAAACAAGCTGTATTTTTATTAACTGACATTAACAAAGATTAATAAATACTGTAACAAATGTATTGTCCATTGTTAGTTCATGTTAGCTAACTAATGTTAACAAATGAGACTCATATTGTTAAGTGTTACCATAAAATAATAACAGCAGTACGCTATGTTGTCACAGTGATAAAGTACATTGCTACATAAGAAATACATGACTATTCCATTTTCCATTCCAATTTCTATTAAAAAAAAAAAAAAGAAAGAAAAAAAGAAAAAAAATCTATATTAAAGTTTCATGACATTTTCAGGTTTTCCATGACTGTAGGAAAGGAATATGTTGCATGTCAATGCAAAGGTCTGCTATATAATACACATTCTGACAAAAACAGCAGGTCATCTAGGGATTCCATGCATGCAAAACATTTGCATAATGTGCACAATATACACACAAAGCATCTGTCAGTTGTGTCTTGTTCCGTTTTCAAAATAATGACTGACACACTCATAAAGACAGTCTTTGTCGCCATCTAATGGCGTGAAAATGTAACTTCTGTTGCTGCTCACGGTCAGGGACTATTTTTTCTGGCGGAAGGAAGTGCTTTTAGAAAAAGTTTACTTCATGAATGTTGCATTGATATATATTTCTGGCTTTAATATTTGTATTGTGTGGTAACCGTTTTATAAAAGCAATAAGGTACTCGAGGCTCGTACTGTATCGTGAATAAGTCACGCCCTTCAGCCGTGACTTATTCGTGATACAGCACAGCCTCTCGTACCTTATTGCTTACATTTAAATAAATAAGATATAATCAAAACATGACAGTGTCTGTTTCTCTCAACCCCCAAGATCAAAAATACACACACACAGACACAAAAAATAACAACAACAACAACACACATTTCTCCACCATCAACAAATCCATCATTTTAGCTTGCGCCTGAAGGTTATCATGGGTGAATCAATAAGTCTTGCTGTGTGAGTAGCTCCCTATCAAAGCTACTGTTGGCTTGTTTTTGTTTATATGTTTGGGCCTTTTTTTGGCATGTGGGAGTCTTGGTAAGCCCACTATTCCCTATCTCCAGGATACCTGAACCTCATTTGCTACTAGACTGCAGTATTTCTCTCTGCCTCTGTCTGCCTCTGTCTCTCTCTTTCAGGGGGAGAACCCTATTTGTATCTGGTTGGACATTTGTGGTCCTTGTGTGGGTATAATGACTCGTAATGATTTTTAATTATTTTTTAATGAGAAATGTCCTTTCACTTTTTCAGCAAATGTCTTAACGTGTAAATATTTGTATGAACATAAAAAAAGAACCAATTTCACAGACATTTGATGAACAGAAATGGAATGAGTAGCAGTCAGTACGTGGTGTGGCACCAGTTGCTTTAAGTCAGGGGTGTCCAAACTACGGCCCGCAGGCCAAATGCGGCCCGGGAATTAATTTCAAATGGCCTGCAGCTTGTCTATTAAAATATATTATAAGTGGCCCGCCATAATTTACAAATCGGGCAGTTTCACAATGTCACAATGTCACAGGTAGCAGTACTAGATTTTAGGCCAGGGAAACAACGCAAAACGAAACAGCACTACTTTTGCGCAGTGTGCAGCACGCGACTCACAAGTTCACAAATGTGTTTACTTGTCTCGATCACATGACTGACCACTAAACAGCCAGCGAGAAGTGTTTGAGTTCGGTGTAGAGGTCTCTGGTACAAGCTGCAAATCTGTCTGTGATTTGATTTAATTTAGTTTGAAGCCAGCTGAAACAACGCTGACTTAATCAACAACACTAACATGCAAATCAGGAGAAACAGAGCCGATCCAGTTATATATATATATATATATATAGAGAGAGAGAGAGAGAGAGAGAGAGAGAACCGGCCCCCCAAATGTGTCCACAACATCGAATCTGGCCCCCTTTTAAAAAAGTTTGGACACTCCTGCTTTAAGTGCATCACATCCTCATAGACTGAGCCAGATTTACAGTTCTTTCTGTGAGATGTTATTCCACTCTAGGGGGTCTATATGGTTATACATGGTTTGTCATTGCAAGGACGATCAACTCTCCCTGTAGCACTGTCTTAGGCATCTTACATTATGGACATTGCAGTTTATTGCACTAGCCACATCTGCAGTCCTCAAATCAATGGAATAATCTTTTAAACGTAAGTAAACATCTTACATACCTTACGTTTTTTGAGTGTTCTCATGTTGCCTTTACTTTTATTTTTTAGAATTAATGATGAAACAAATCCCAGTTCACTTCCACTGTGCACTGAAAGTATGTACTTTGCTGGCAGTTCACAGGTGTATCAGTAAAAAGTCAACAGACAAATACTTGGCCATATCACCTCCACTTCAATTGCTGCAAACTATATAGCTTTGGAAAGTATAGTGAACTTATATAATGATAATATTAAACAAAAAATGTATAGCTTAATATATATGCTGTAGTATCTGAAGGCTGAGGGGAAAATACAAGACATGATAAAAAAAAAGTACAATAAAATCCAGCATTACAAAACTTGAAAAGTTAAATAAAGTCATCTGATAAAAATACAGTATTTTAGCACCATGGACAGCTACCTTTTTTGGTTACCTTGCTAAACTGCATCTGACAATGGTAAGGACATTTAGCAGTCATAATACTGCCAAATATTTATTTATTTAAACATCTAATTTGTTTACTTTCATTTGCTGCTAATTTTGGACTTGGGCTGAAACTGTGCTATTGTAAATACACCTCCACAAAGTCATTAATACACATGGGTGGTCAACATTTATCCATATGGCCACCAATACAAATTTGCATACTTGCATATTTCTATTCAACATTATTGCCAGCTTTTTGGATCACAGTATATTTTTGATCCAGCAGGGGCATGGTAATCTAAAGCCCCCCTCTCAGCATCAGAAGACCTGTGCTGCAGCCAAAAAGTAAATGGTGCAGATTCTCACTGTACCACAGGATTAATTGTTTAAATCATAACCCTGATCGACGGGATTAACAGCATGGGTAGCTGGCTACAACCACGCCAGTTAGAGCTTCAAACAAGACCACACTGGATAATGACCACTCGCTGCAGCCAACAAGCTCATAAAGCTCTCAGCTACTAAATGACTGATCCTATTCAGAGGACATACAGACCGCTGGCACCAACACAGTTGGATGACATCAGTTCCGCTTATATCCACTGGCACAAAGTGTGATGTTTGGTTACGGCGCCCTGTGTTCTAATGGACTGCCAAACTTGACAACCGATGCTTGTTTGTTCATGGAAAAGAGAATGGACATTAATGCAAAGGTGATTTGTGTAGCCACTGTGTGTTATATATTTATTTATTTGGTAGGGGAGTGATAAAAGTGCTGCTGGTGATGATGATGATGATGTAGAATGTAGAATCTAAATCAGGTCTAACAACACATAACATAACATAACATAACATAACATAACATAACATAACATAA
The DNA here is from genome assembly GCA_037101425.1 of Elopichthys bambusa. Taxonomy (NCBI): domain Eukaryota; kingdom Metazoa; phylum Chordata; class Actinopteri; order Cypriniformes; family Xenocyprididae; genus Elopichthys; species Elopichthys bambusa. The sequence goes on from CM074436.1 coordinate 29,471,387, forward strand.
CATAACATAACATAACTACAATAAGTTTGTGCCATTTGTTAACACCAGTTAACCATATTAGTTAACATGAACAATGGAAAAATACTTCTAAAGCATTTATTAAACATTTACTAAGAAATTATTAAAATCAAAAGTTTATATTAAAAGTTCAAGTCCCTGTAAAGCCATATTAAAGTATGTGTTCTGAGTTTGAAAAATGTGTTATTAACCACCCAGCAAAATTTGAATGATTAAAAAAAAAAAAAAAAAAAATTGCCAAGTAAATGAAATAAGTTATTAAAATCTTGAAAAAATAAGCAGTAATCTCTGCTCTCAAACGCTGGAGGCGTGTCCGCTGGAGGCGCTGAAACCACACCCACTCGCGAGAGCTGCCGTCTCAACTTACTTGTCTAATGAGTCAAACATACTGATGCATATAAACAAATGAATCACGTTAGAGGGTTGCAAAATTTACTGTGGACTACCTACTAATTATAACATAAGCACACAAGTCAACTTACACTCATTGGTGGGCATGTACTGCCGACTATTGTTCACAGATGTCGGCGGCGCGAGACGGGAGGATGAAGGCCGGGACAGCGAGGCTCTGTCCGGCCTCATATCATCGGTTGTTGGTGGGACAGGAGGATGAAGGCTGAGGCGGGAGATAGTCTGTTCAGCCCCATTCACCAATAACAGCGGATTATCAGTGAATCCCAGTTGTCTCTGATGAAAGATTTTAAAACTATCCGGTGTAAAATGATCACTGCAGAGATAAAATAAATCCACCTCATCTTCATATCATCATGTTTAGGAAATTTAAATAAGGAGACCGAGCTGTTTTGTGTATTATCGCAACCAGGTAATGTGCATTTGCGTGATGAAGGCATAGCTAGCTAGCAAAATGTAGGCTGTATAACTAACACTAATGACACTCGAGATTGAGTCGGCGAGCCGCTGTAGCCTTAGGGGCGGGGCCATGCTCGGTGGCTCTAGTGCGTCATCGCCAGTTATACAGTGTTGGGGCGGGGCCATGCTCGGTGGCTCTAGTGCGTCATCGGCAGTTATATAGTGTTAGGGGTGGGGCCATGCTCGGTGGCTCTAGTGTGTCATCGACAGTTATACAGTGTTATTGAGCCCCCGTTTTAGCTCTGCCCAAAAAATCCTGAACACAGAATTGGTGAAAAACTGTTTAACACTCTAACTTCACAATTCAGTACTACATAGTTCACAGTCTTTGTAATGTGTTTCAGCAATACATTTGTAACATTTATAATGTGTTTAGAAACAATTTTCAGAATTGACTTTACAGGGTCTTTAATATTTTGTATTGAACTAACAAAAAAGTTATAGCTCTAAATATATAATAAAACGAGAGTTAAAAAGTCTTATTTATTTATATATTTATTTTTACTCAGGCTCTTCTCTGTTGCACTATCACAGGGTAATATTTGTGTTTGTGTATAAACAATTCCATCAGAGGCTGACAGACCACAGAGAGCTGACAGCACAGAGTGGTAATAGAAAACAAGTGATTGCCACAAACGTCTCATGAGACATGTGGGCCAGCACTCTACATCTCTGAATCACACCCCTGTTCCCACCTCTCAACTGCACCTTTCATATTATGCATGTGTTTGTACCTTCAAACACCTTCCGTTTTCAATGGAGTCAGCACAAACTGAGGTCAGATGACATACGGTACGCACTCCTGGTGATTATTTACTCTTGACCAATTACTTGTGTTGACTGGAGGTTAATAACATAACCTGACTTCTGAACACATTTGACATGACCTGCTGACATGGTGAAACCTCAGCATTCCTTCACTGATCATAGATTATTTTGATGGATGGATGACCGGAGCTGCTTACTGAGATTCCTTTAATTTGAATGCCCTATAACAAACCTATATTATATTATATTATATTATATTATATTATATTATATTATATTATATTATATTATATTATATTATATTTAGTTTTGCTATTTTTCCCCATTTATTTTAATTTCTTCTCTCTGATTGTAGTTAAGATGGAAAATGTTTTAAAATAATCAGTAGTACCAAAGCGAATCTACAGATTTTGTTTTACCCCCTAAAAGGAATTACTAATTGATTTAATTTATTTGACAACTGGACATCCCAGACAAATTGAATTTGTGTCAACCTCAGATTCAATACAATTATCAAGATAACATAATACAACTAATAAGCCTCATTCTAATTGAGCAATTTAACTCAAAATTGGAATGAAAACCTAATCAGCAACAGTATCGGACAATGGTTATCAATAAGTCATCCTAAAGGGAAACTTCAAGTCAGTTTTTATGGCAAAATGTAGTGTAGGGGGGGGGTGGACTATGTTTAGCTATATTTAGAAGACGACACAAAGTGCAATTTATACTTTCTATATCCCCCTGATTTCGAGCTCTGCTTTCGTGTCTTATCCGCCTGTCCCTGAGAAACCTATTACTGGCCTTTCCTTAAGACGCCTGCAGCAAACAATAGCAGAATCCATTCGGTTCAAGACATGTGAATGTGAGTGAGCAGAGCATGAAAAACCAGGAAGAGGTTTCGGCATAATTCTGAGAAGTACTTAGCACCGCGAAGCATTCCTCAGCTATAGCCATCAGCACGTTCTTCGCAGCACAATTTTATGTACCGCCTTTTATTACACGTCTGTGTTTAATGGATAATGTCATATAGTGCTCCTTCCAGCAGCTGTTTTAGCAATACTGTCACTGGAAGCATAATGTTTAGGATGTTTCAGGCCTAGATCTAGCCAGCTGTTTGCCATAATCATAAATTGCTTGATACATTTCACCATGCCAACACCCACATTTTCTATCTTCTATCTCTCTAATATGCATTTTGAAGGACATGCCTATTCCATATGACTTTTTGTTCAAAACAAGAGAAAAATAAGTGTGTTTAAGTGCATAAAGATTAAAAAAGGACCTAAGAGATAGTGATAGATAGACAGAGAGATAATTAGATGATGATGATGATGATTAGATGATAGATAGATAGATAGATAGATAGATAGATAGATAGATAGATAGATAGATAGATAGATAGATAGATAGATAGATAGATAGATAGATAGATAGATAGATAGATAGATAGATAGATAGATAGATTCCATCAGTCTTTCATCCCTATGATGTTTTTGCATACAGAATTTCTGCGTATAAATGTCCATATTAACAGAACAAAACACTCATCTCACACGCACACACTTCCACATAAATAAACATAACCTCCCACACACCACTACAATGTGGATCGGAAAGCAGGTTTTATCTTCTTATGACCCTAGCACACACATTTCACCTTGATGATAGGAGCAGATACCGTAACGTTTCTGTCAGGATGTTAGCTGGCGGCACTGATGCATCCTGGGAGATGATGTACAACGTGCCGAAGCCCGCGCTGCCTGGCTTCTGACGGCAAATGACAAAGAGCCTGAGGTGCTACACGCTAATGTGCGCTAGTAATTGCTAACGAGGGAGATCGGGGCGTGATTTATTTTCCAGTAATGAGCATCCATCCTTGCTATCTGCTCCTCACATTTAGCTTGAATTTCATCACCTTGAACTCCTTCAAACAAAAACATTCTTTCCCTGTCTTCTCTCACTCAATCCTGTCTGTATGATTTAACAATCAGACACTGAGATTGCAAATTGCCTGCTGCAAGGTCCGTAGAGGGTGGGAAGAAAAAAAAAAAAATACAAAAAATGCAAATTGTGCCCTGAAAAATAAATAAATAATAATCATAATAATTCTCTCATGCCCTTGTTTAGTGGTGTATTCAAGCCAATGTTAGTGCCATATTTGTTTGCTAATCTCTGCCAGTGAGCTTTCAGAGGTAGACGTGAAGACAAATTATAGGATCTGCTCATGTTTAGACACTAGTTCCACTAATGCTGTACTTGACCCTCAATGATTCGTCAACAAAACACAAGGCCATTAGTTCCAGATGTACCACACCCCCTCCTAGGACAGCTCAAAAATTAAATGTTTCTGCAGCAAGTGGGGGTTGATGTGGTTGTGTTTGAATAAAGGTCACATTTATTAATAGATGATCATTAAATTTTGTGTGCTTTAAAGCGTGCGAGTTACTCATCCTGCTCTAAGCAAGATGGCTGAATTCTGTGATTAATTTTGAGAAAATAAATAGTTTAATAAAAAAAAAAAAAAGCATGCTTCATTTCCCAGTTGCCTGGGTTTATTGCTTAATAACACTAATGAAGCTACTGTGGTAATTAATGCAATCAAGCACAGGGGCTTTAGGTTGCCCCTCCCTGCCACTTTCAGAACAATAGCGCATAATGCGAGTCATTTCACTTACTTGTCTTATTCTGGCATGAACAAGTGCAGATGCGACAGAGTCATAGAGGGAGGATAGTGAGTGATATTCCAGGTTAGGGCCGCTGAAATTGGTTAGCTGAGGATAGCTGAAGATCCCATGACACAGCACCAGGTGTCTGCCAAATGATCGCTCTTAAACTCATTACTCCAAGCACCAGCGGGACCATAAAGATGAGTTTCAAAAATCGTCAGATGAGGCATCAGATAAGAAATGGGTTCACTTAATCTTAACTAATTGATTATCACAGTGATTTTAGTAAACTAAACTTAATTTACTCTGTTTATCTAATTGATTTGTCCAATGTACTTTAACTGACAAAATTAAAAAAAAAATTAAAAAAAGGAGAAAAAAAAAGTAATTTCAAGAAATGAAAAAAAGTTTTTTTTTTGTTTTTTTTTTTATTGGTTAATATGATTTTGGTTACAGTTGTCTGAATGTTGGACTTTGCATTAATGGGTCCTACATCTGATAATTAATATCTTTAGAAAACTCAAACATTGTCTGTCTTTCTCACCATCCTTCCCCATGATCTCTTTCAATTCTTCACCACAGTTCACTCCTCACAGAGCTTCTCATATAAGAAATTTGCACATTACGGTTGCCAGGTTGATTGTAATGGTGCAAAAAGCAGCAAAGGCCTCTTTCTATTTAGATAACGCATATGCACTTAAGCTTCTTGCACTGTCACACACAGTGAATGCTGACATAAAGCACAGACAATTAAACAGCACAGCAGAGGGCCATCGATCGGTCACTGTAGAAGCTTCTTTGGATTCATTAGTGCTTCTTAAAAGACAATTACCCCTGCAGTGGCCCTCCTATGGCAGAGATTATGGTCACGGTAAACGGTCATGATCCCTTTATGATCATGGACTAAGTCTGGGAACCAAGACTCTGGGTGCATTAATGACACTATCTTGCGTACAATTAATTCAGCCCAAACTACTTAACATACAGATCCAATTCAAAATGTTGTAAATAAGTTCAGCTTTGTGCACAATACCCATTGTGATGTCATTATTATAATTTAAGTCTCACTATTACCTTAACTGTTTTCATTCATTCATTCATAAATAAATAAATGCATCTGTTCTATTTATGAATTCATCCATTCCCATGAAGTACTGAGTTCTATGACCCATAATGCACTGCTTTTAGCACTTTACATTGGGACATTGCACATCAAGTTCATGTTTTGCTTAGCGTAATGATTCACAAGTGCAAGGAAGGCGGCGACTCATCTGAGAGAGAACTTTCCAGAAGTACTTTGCTTCCAAAGGCATTCTGCCTTTTGCTCCACTGGCTCAAAGATGAGCGTGATTTCAAGTGGAAAAACACAACGAGACGGGGCTGCCGCGCTGTTTACAGTGGGTATTAGGGCGTAAAAGAAGCTAAAGAATTAGGCATAAGGGGATGAGTGGATGGGGATCTATTCATTTTTCAAGGCGTTTTAACTTCTGCGGGTGAACAATCGAAAAAGAGGGGGAGAATGCAGCACACACCAAGCGAGGGCAACTTATCACTGGCTTTTTATTCTGTGCATACCTGTCGAACAGCTGGGAATAACATTAATATTTATAGAAACCAAAGACCAGGGAGGATTTACCATACTTTTAAAATCCATTTTCCCCACTTAATGCCCTTATCAGGCTCCCACTTCCCTCTTTCTTTCTTTCAGAAGTATTTATATCAGTTACTTACTGCTGTACTGAACCGAAAGGTTCGCAGGCTGGTAGCTGGAAGAGAACAAGAAAGTGAACAGATGCCCTCCTTTTCATATTCTCTTTTGGAAAAAAAGGAAAAGAAAAAAAAAAAAATCCTGTTGTGCACAGTAGCAAACACAGGTCAATTTAAAGTTTGCAAAATGCATTTGAGAGGGTTCAACGGGGGTTTGTGACTCCTATGGGGGTCGACAGCAGTACTGCAAGTGGTCCATCAATTATTGATTAAATATCGAAATATATATATACAGTGGGTACGGAAAGTATTCAGACCCCCTTAAATTTTTCACTCTTTGTTATATTGCAGCCATTTGCTAAGATCATTTAAGTTCATTTTTTTTCCTCATTAATGTACATACAGCACCCCGTATTGACAGAAAAACACAGAATTGTTGACATTTTTGCAGATTTATTAAAAAAGAAAAACTGAAATATCACATGGTCCTAAGTATTCAGACCTTTTGCTGTGACACTCATATATTTAACTCAGGTGCTGTCCATTTCTTCTGATCATCCTTGAGATGGTTCTATACCTTCATTTGAGTCCAGCTGTGTTTGATTATACTGATTGGACTTGATTAGGAAAGCCACACACCTGTCTATATAAGACCTTACAGCTCACAGTGCATGTCAGAGCAAATGAGAATCATGAGGTCAAAGGAACTGCCTGAAGAGCTCAGAGACAGAATTGTGGCAAGGCACAGATCTGGCCAAGGTTACAAAAACATTTCTGCTGCACTTAAGGTTCCTAAGAGCACAGTGGCCTCCATCATCCTTAAATGGAAGACGTTTGGGACGACCAGAACCCTTCCTAGAGCTGGCCGTCCGGCTAAACTGAGCTATCGGGGAGAAGAGCCTTGGTGAGAGTGGTAAAGAAGAACCCAAAGATCACTGTGGCTGAGCTCCAGAGATGCAGTTGGGAGATGGGAGAAAGTTGTAGAAAGTCAACCATCACTGCAGCCCTCCACCAGTCGGGGCTTTATGGCAGAGTGGCCCGACGGAAGCCTCTCCTCAGTGCAAGACACATGAAAGCCCGCGTGGAGTTTGCTAAAAAACACCTGAAGGACTCCAAGATGCTGAGAAATAAGATTCTCTGGTCTGATGAGACCAAGATAGAACTTTTTGGCCTTAATTCTAAGCGGTATGTGTGGAGAAAACCAGGCACTGCTCATCACCTGTCCAATACAGTCCCAACAGTGAAGCATGGTGGTGGCAGCATCATGCTGTGGGGGTGTTTTTCAGCTGCAGGGACAGGACGACTGGTTGCAATCGAGGGAAAGATGAACACAGCCAAGTACGGGGATATCCTGGACGAAAACCTTCTCCAGAGTGCTCAGGACCTCAGACTGGGCCGAAGGTTTACCTTCCAACAAGACAATGACCCTAAGCACACAGCTAAAATAACGAAGGAGTGGCTTCACAACAACTTTGTGACTGTTCTTGAATGGCCCAGCCAGAGCCCCAACTTAAACCCAATTGAACATCTCTGGAGAGACCTAAAAATGGCTGTCCACCAACGTTTACCACCCAACCTGACAGAACTGGAGAGGATCTGCAAGGAGGAATGGCAGAGGATCCCCAAATCCAGGTGTGAAAAACTTGTTGCATCTTTCCCAAAAAGACTCATGGCTGTATTAGATCAAAAGGGTGCTTCTACTAAATACTGAGCAAAGGGTCTGAATACTTAGGACACATGTGATATTTCAGTTTTTCTTTTTTAATAAATTTGCAAAAATGTCAACAATTCTGTGTTTTTCTGTTAATATGGAGTGCTGTGTGTACATTAATGAGGAAAAAAATGAACTTAAATGATTTTAGCAAATGGCAAAGACAAAGAGTGAAAAATTTAAGGGGGTCTGAATACTTTCCGTACCCACTGTATATACATATCCACACACACACAAACTATATAACTTCAAGCAAAACAATTAAAAAAGTAAAGTTCAGCTAAATATTTCATTTTCCTTCCCACTTCAGAAGTATATGATGTAAATCGATAACAATTATTTTAATGGGGTTTCAATGCAAGCATCATAAAGTATGCACGTTAACATGAATATGTTACTATAAAGGCCCGTTAATACCAATAAAAATAACTATAAAGATAATGATTAAGATATAGATCTAAATAATGCTCGAGTCCACACTACAGCTAAAATGATAACGATATAGAGCAACAATATCGTTGGGATATCGTATAGCAACATAGCATGCTGATGACATCTGCTGGTTAAAGCTGTGTAAATGCAACAATAACAGCAAAAACATGTTCAATGACACGCATAGTCTTTAAAACCGCAGCGCAAGCTTAGAATAAACAGACCTTTATCGTTCATTGGTGTGGACACAACTATAGTTATCATTATAGTTATCTTTATTGTTGTCGTTCTTGGTGTAAATGGGCCTTAAGTAAGCAATGAGTATCAGAGGCTGTGCTATATCGTGAAAGAGTCACAGCTAAAGGCCGTTGTTAGGCATGACATGAAGCGGAGTGCCTGCAACCCCTTCAGCCGTGTCTTATTCAGGATACAGCGCTAGCCTCGAGTACCATATTGCTTTTATACAACATGTACCACACAATACAAATATTAAAGCCAAAAATATGTATCAATGCAACTTTCATGAAGTAAAGTTTCACTAAAAGCACTTCCTTCCGCCAGAAAAAAAGTCCCTGACCACAGACAGCAACAGAAGTTACATTATTACGCCATCTTTCTGTGATGATCAAAAATGCATTCATTGAACATGCAAAAGAGACCACAACCATAAAAGAGAGAAAGTCACGTCACAATAAACAAATGTCAAAAAATGGGTAGAGGGAAGAACAGAGAAGGGAAGGAAAGAGAAGAGATATTAATTGCATTCTGCATGGCAGTTGCCAGTATTGATGTAGTTTTTCAAACAGGCAGGTTTAACAGTGCAGAAGAGTAATTTGCTGCAGTCAGTAGGATAATAATGCAGTCCACCAATTGAACCAAATTACCATACCTTCCTAGTTTAGCCCTTCACAAACCTCCACGACCCTTCACGTCATTTGTGAACGCTTTAAAATATTCATACAATAATGTTAAAAAGTTTGGTTTTGATGAGATTTTTATTTTTATTTTTTTTAGAAGACTTCTATGCTTACCAGATGCATTAATGTGTTCAAAATACAGTAAAATCAGCAGAATTGTGTAATATTATTACTAATTAATATTATTATTAATTAATTATTTAAAATAACTGTTCTCTTTTTTTAAATACATTTTAAAATGTAATTTATTCCTGTAATGCAAAGCTCAATTTTCAGCATCATTACTCCAGTCTTCAGAAATCACTCATACATGCTAATGAAGTGCTCAAGAAACATTTCTTATTATTATTAACATTGAACAGTTCATATTTTTGTGGAAACTGACCCTAAACTGTAGTGTAGGTATTTTTAATAGATATACCTACAGTATGCAGTTTGGATGTGTCTTTCATTAGTTAAACATCAAATTATACTAATGTGCTATGCTAAAATCCTATGCTGATAGTATGTGAAAGACACCCATTAGCATGGCATTAAAAATATTATACCAGCGTATCTGACATCGAATACACTCTAATGAAGTCATTTACACAATCAGCTATTAAAAGCTTCCAAACTGGGGCTCCAGTCTCCCGCAGATGTTCCCACTGGGCTTAGCGACGGCTTCCTAATTTCTCACTGTAGCTTAACTAAGAGCGGAGTCCAAAGAGCACATAAAGACCCCAGCTGCTAACAAGATGTTTCCCTCTCTACTGTTTAATTACACATCTAACAAACAATTAATGGGATCAATAAAGGGGGTGACGTGAAAAGTGCCACTAGTGCTCGGAGTGGGAAGGGTGAAAGAAAGAAAGAAAGAACATTTAAAGAGACACTAACAGGCTAGAGGCTAAAGACGCTTTAATAGATCTCACGAGTTGCTGAATAATTTGAGGTCAGTTGAGGTCAGTTCTCTAGAGAGCAATGTATAGCGATTTAGCCGTGAGCCTATCTAGCCTTCACAGGTTTTAAGTGGCTGATAACAGGATCCATTTGTATGTGTATGTGTGTGCGTGTGTGTGAAATTAAAGCAAAAAAAAAAAAAAATTGTCCTTTGAGCCACCTAAAATCTCCCATGCACTCTGTTCAAACAACTAGATTTGCAGAGCAGAAGAAAAGCAAAACCATCAAAACCTCCCCTCTCAAACACACATTAAGCATTACTACTGTCTCTGTCACTCCTCTGTTTTCAGATTCCTATTTCCTCCTGCCAGATAACAATTATATTTGTTATTCATGCATCTCTCTCTCTCTCTCTCTCTCATTTTTATTTTTCCCCCTTCCTGGTTAGAGGTTGTGGCCAAGAATTTTTCTCAATCCATGTGTTTAAATAGACTCGAGGTGAATTTGCTCCAAGGCTGGCTGATATTGTTACAAACAAACAAACAAACAAATAAATAAATAAATATGTACAATATCCAATATTATGGCATTCAATATAAAATATGTGAATGAAGGGGTACAATCCAAAAATAATGTTAAAAATGAGCGCAAACTAATGCTAAAATGCAACCATTTTTCCTGCCAGTGCAATCCAAATTTGTTAGCAGTTGCGCTGGCGCAACCACCATAACGTTGCCCAACATCAAATGGCAAATGTAATGAAAGCGGAAGGAAACTGCGCTACTCATTTGTACTTCACGGACCGTTTATCAGTTTGGACCAATATGAGTGCAGCACTGTCACGATGGGTAGTGTAGGATACGATGCAAGACGAAGGAGAATACTTCAATAATATTTAATGGAACACTAGGAACCAGGAACAGGAAAATCACCATGAAATAAGACTACAAAACACCACATAACAATCAATACAGAACAAAGACTGAACTGAAACTGAGGGCTAATATACAAAGGAAACAGGAGCAAACAAGACTAATTAACAAGACACAGCTGGTACAAATGAACTAATGAAGGTAACCATGGAAACAAACAAGTGGCGGGAAACTGAACAAAGGGAGACATGTGACAAATTAAAATGAAACTCATACGTGAACAGAAGAGGGAAACAGATCAAAAGCAAACTCAAAACGTGACAAGCGCAAGCCGTGAGCTACTCACGAGCCGATCTTGATCATGCGACACTGTTAGATCCAGTAAAGTAAGCATTTGAATTCTCCACAGAATTAATAACATCGCTGCGAGATCTAGTGAGAAGCATTCAAATTTATCCATTATTAATCGTAGATATAAGACCAAACAGCGCTGACGTGGAAACAAGGAGAAACATTGTACCACGAATGAACAAGTTATAGAAGGCTTTCAGTCCACAAATTAACATCATTTGCATGGATTTAATGTAGTAACTAATTGTAACCATGGCAGGAATAGTAAAATGCTTTCAAGTACTTCACACATCTTTTTCCAGCACTTCAAAACTCTAATATTATTATATTTAAATGTTATTTTTAATGTGATGACTAAAACATTATTTGTTCATTCTTCATAGATTACCCCCATTTATAAAACTATAAGTTTCAACGTGTAGGAAAACTCACACTTATTCAAAAATAAAAGAGATTCCCATTGTAACCAGTAGGTGGCTGCCATTTCCACTCCCCAATATATATTTCCAATCGTTTTGCTTTTGAATTATTATTTAGACATTATTAATGATAATGCTGCCCTCAAATGTTAATCTGGAGCCTTGCAAACATAAAATAAAACTGCACATTGTAATTTATGTAAGTCTATTTATTAACAAGGGATTTGTCAGTAATGTTAGTCTGGAGCTCAGTATGATGTTGATTGCATTTTTGAATTACACTGGTCATAGTTTTTTTTTTTTTTTTTTTTTATGAAATACACTTACACTTATTCTGTAAAGACACGTTGATTTTTCTTTGAGCATCAAATCAGAATATTAGAATGATTTCTGAAGGACCATGTGAAGGAATGAATTAAAATATAAAAACATATATTAAAAATAGTTCTTTTAAAGTGTAATATTTCACAATATTACTGATTTTACTGTATTTTTGAACATATAAATGCAGCCTTGGTGAGCAGATGACACATGAAAAAAAAAAAAAAAAAAAAATAAATAAATAAATAGTACTTACCCCAAACTTTTTAAAGGTATAGTGCAATTAATTATACCACATTTAATGTTAAACTGACAGCACAAATTAAAAAAACTAAATTATATATATATTCACTTTTTTTTTTCTCAGAGAAGCTAAACAACATCTCTGTCCTAACGCTCTTATAATCATGTCACAAGACAAAGAGGGAACGCTAAACTAGTCTAATGAGCATTTTCTAGTTTAATCGTGGAAATAGTCTAATGGCATGCTCTTTAGGAAATGTAATGGCCAAATAAAAAGCACATTAACATCAATCACAATGTTCCTTAAGTTTATATTGCCAGCAAAACAGGCTCGACTCCAGCTCTAGCTCTGCATACAAAATCCAACAAAACCCACTGTGCTGTCAAAGTGGGACTAAAGCACAACTGTAAATATACACTGAACAAAATTATAAACGCAACACTTTTGTTTTTGTCCCCTTTTTTCATGAGCTGAACTCAAAGATCTAAGACTTTTTCTATGTACACAAAAAAAACCAGTCAGTATCTGGTGTGAACACATCTCCTTCGCACAGAGTTGAACAGGTTGTTGATTGTGGCCTATGGAATGTTGGTCCACTCCTCTTCAATGCCTGTGTGATTTTGCTAGGTGTTGGCAGGAACTGGAACATGCTGTCGTATATGCCGATCCAGAGCATCCCAAACATGCTCAATGGGTGACATGTCCGGTGAGTATGCTGGCCATGCAAGAACTGGGATGTTTTCAGCTTCCAGGAACTGTGTACAGATCCTTGCAACATGGGGCTGTGCATTATCATGCTGCAACATGAGGTGATAGTCGTGGATGAATGGCACAACAACGGGCCTCAGTATCTCGTCACGGTATCTCTGTGCATTCAAAATGCCATCAATAAAATGCACCTGTGTTCGTTGTCTATAACATACGCCTGCCCATACCATAACCCCACCGCCACCATGGGCCACTCGATCCACAACGTTGACATCAGCAAACCGCTCACCCACACAACGCCATACACGCTGTCTGCCATCTGCCCTGTACAGTGAAAACCGGGATTCATCCGTGAAAAGAACACCTCTCCAAAGTGCCAGACGCCATCGAATGTGAGCATTTGCCCACTCTGCAGTCAGGTCGAGACCCCGATGAGGACGATGAGCATGCAGATGAGCTTCCCTAAAACGGTTTCGGACAGTTTGTGCAGAAATTCTTTGGTTATGCAAACCGATTGTTGCAGCAGCTGTCCAGGTGGCTAGTCTCAGACGATCTAGGAGGTGAAGATGCTGGTTGTGGAGGTCCTGGGCTGGTGTGGTTACACATGGTCTGCAGTTGTGAGACCAGTTGGATGTACTGCCAAATTCTCTGAAACGCCTTTGGAGACGGCTTAATGTAGAGAAATGAACATTCAATTCACGGGCAACAGCTCTGGTGGACATTCCTGCAGTCAGCATGCCAACTGCACACACCCTCAAAACTTGCGACATCTGTGGCATTGTGCTGTGTGATAAAACTGCACATTTTAGAGTGGCCTTTTATTGTGGCCAGCCTAAGGCACAACTGTGCAATAATCGTGCTGTCTAATCAGCATCTTGATATGCCACACCTGTCAGGTGGATGGATTATCTCGGCAAAAGGAGAAGTGCTCACTAACACAGATTTAGACAGATTTGTGAACAATATTTGAGAGAAATAGGCCTTTTGTGTACATAGAAAAAGTCTTAGATCTTTGAGTTCAGCTCATGAAAAATGGGGGCAAAAACAAAAGTGTTGCATTTATAATTTAGTTCAGTGTATTAATATATCACACAATGTATTATAACATCATATAATATTACATTAAAATATAATAATATATTTAACATATCATCCAACCCCACACACTATGTCAACTGCGTTCATGAAACACTGTATGATTCAACATGCCCTGAACAACATTACTCCAGATGGGCTATATTTAAATAGGTCCTTGATTATGATTTCACTTTTTTAACTTTAGTTAGTGTTTAATGTTGCTGTTAGAACATAAACAACATCTGCAAAGTTACGATGCTCAAAGTTCAATACAAAGAGATATTTTCTTTTACAGAAATCGCTTTTTAAGGACTACAACAAACGACTGGTAGGAACTTCAACAATCTTCTTCCCAGGTTAGTGACATCACAAACCCTAAAATTTACATAAACCCTGCCCCCGGGAACACATAACAAAGGGTGTGAGGCCATGTTGGGCTGCTTTAGAAAAGAGGAAGAGTTGTTATAGTGGAGTGTTGTTATCATGACGTCATTAACACCGGACTGCTTCACACCCGAAGGTCAATTCAATGCTGGATTTACACAAAAGATTAACATGACGGCACATGCTAGTCGATGAGCTGGACTAACTCCACAGCAACTACATAAATTTATCCACTAACTGTTTAAAAAACGTCCATATGCATTCTATAACAATGTAAGGCTGAAGACCATTACTGACAATCGTCATTTTGTCTGCGTGAGATTCTCCATCTTTGTTGTTGTTGAGCAACCGAAGCATGAGCTGTTAAAGCTCTGCCCCTTTCTGGAACAGCAGCTCATTTGCATTTAAAGGGACACACACACACAAATAGCCTGTTTTTGCTCACACTCAAATAGGGGCAAATTTTACAAGCTATAATAAATGATCTGTGGGGTATTTTGAGCTGAAACTTCACAGACAGATTCTGGTGACACCAGAGACCTATATTACATCTTGCAAAAAGGGGCATAATAGGTCCCCTTTAAAAAACGAGCATCATTAAATTTGGAAGTGTGTAATATGGAGAATTGTTTGACCCAAAGGAATTCCAGATGACTTTAGATTCAACATGGGACACACGCTGTAGTGTTGTCATGGAATGATGCAGCTTTCTGTGTGTGTGTGTGTGTGTGTGTGTGTGTGTGTGTGTGTGTGTGTGTGTGTGTGTGTGTGTGTGCGTGTGTGTGTGTGTGTGTGTGTGTGTGCGTGTGTGTGTGTGTGTGAATGTGTGTGTGTGTGTGTGTGTGTGTGTGTGTGTGTGTGTGTGTGTGTGTGTGTGAAAGTGTGTGTGTGTGTGTGTGTGTGTGTATGTGCGCTACAAGAAATGTGTTTCATCAGTCAATGTCACACACAGTGATGCCACTATTTGTCTGTGCCTGCTTGACTTCCTGTACAGACACAAACAGAAATACACACACACTGATAAAAGTTTGCCATTAAACACCACTCTGGCCCTCAAGCCTAAGGGACATCATCTTTCAATAGAAAGAAGATGCCCCACCCTCACCCCCACCAAACACACACACACACACACACACCACACCCCACACACACAGACTATGTGCCACTAAACATTTTTTTATTCACCACAATGTGCACAGTGCTTCTGGGAGTACAATACCAGAGAGTTCACAAAGTTTACTTTTTTTTTTAGTTGTTGCATTGCTCTTTCAAAAATGAAACCGACACATCCACACACCTTGCAGCATCCTCTGGCTTAACACTACCCCTCTCTTTTTCCGTCCCTCACATCACATGCTCGGCTCTCTGATGTGTTGAACTTTTTAAAACTAGGCCACTTTCAAAAAATAAAGCAACGGGAGAGAGAGACATTTTATCTGATCCTATAAGCTATAATCTTATCTAGCCGAGCATGAAAAATGCTTATTCTCACATCCCCCCCTAGTCTTACGTGCAGGGATGCTTGATTACGCCATTAATCATGTACAGAGAAAAAAGTAAGAAAATGTGTAGTAGAGAAAGCAGGGCACTTTGTGAGCTGGGCATCATGGTTCCAGTGAAGTTTTTATATATGTGGGAGATGTTCAGTTGGAGTTCACTTTGAAGGACTAGGTTTTCTAATTTCTAAATTTTGTTATTTACTTACCCCAGTATCATTCCAAAACTCTTGCATCTATAGTTCCATGAAGAACCTTAAAAGTTAATGGAAACTTTCCATTCCACAACAAGGTTCTTTATAGTGGAAAAAGGTTGTGCTTCACTATGGAAAAAAAAATTTTATTTTAAGAACTGTTCTATAAAAGGTTCTTTGGGGAACCTAAAATTGTTCTTTAATGACATCAAACAGAGAATGAAAAAAAAGTTTTAGTAAGTTTGTTAAATGCTTTTGTCATTTTTTGCACATTTCTATTTAGCTTTATTTTTTCCCCTATTTTTTATTTTATTTTTTTAATTATTTTTTCTTGTTTTGTTTTTAGTTTTAGTAATTTAAAGGGATAGTTCACCCAAAAATGAAAATTCTGTCATCATACCTTCAAGAATATATTTTGAAAAATATGGGTAACCAAACAGTTGATGGACCCCATTGACTTCAATAGCAGGGGGGAGAAAAATAAATAAATACTATGGAAGTTAATGGTGTCCATCAACTGATTAGTTACCGACATTCTTCAAAATATCTTCTTTTGTGTTCAACAGAAGAAAAAACAACTTGAGGGTGAGTAAAAGAAGACAGAATTTTCATTTTTGGGTGAACTACACCAGACCGCCTTCTGTATTCAACTTACGAAGAAAGTGTAAACTGGTGCCACGTCAGTTAAGCTTTTTCTGTATGTTGAACAGGGAAGGCGTAGGACATAGCGCAAGCTTTTTGAACTGCAAGAGTTTTACATTTTTTCTTAAGCTGAATACGGAAGGCAGTCTGGCAGAAACTAGATATTTTACTTCATAACTTAATAAATATGGATTTTTTTTTCTTACACAAACGCATCACTTCGCTTCAGAAGGACTTTATTATCCAGGTTGGTTTTGTAAACCAAATTAACTGATTTATCTAAAAGACTGCAACTCAACGGAATGATTCATTCACAAATCAGATGTTGTTTCTTCTCTGATAAATGCTCATGAACTCACTAAGGAGTGCAAGGTTGAAGCTTAAGGATTTAAATTGTACTGAATCTGGGATGTTTGCTCAAGCTCAGATGTGCACAGGCAACTAACATATTTGTAACGGATTTTCTAAAATGAACTCAGAGTATCCATTAAAACAGATGATGCCAAACCTTGAAATTCCAGCTTTCACTTACTAAAAATACTTAAACACACGAAGGCATGAGTGATGGTCGTAGAAAGAAAGATGGTCTGTTGCTATGACGATGGCTTTGTGCAGGTCAGTGTGTGTAAGTATTCGGTTCAGAGCCGATATGTGAAAGAATACTGTAAGTGTAACTCTACACAACCCGTGATAGAAAAGAAGAAAATAAACAGGTGGACAAAGCTCCATAAGAGCATTCTTGATTCATGAAATTTTCAGCTGGAGATGTTTTCAAATCTGCAGACAAACCAAAACTTCTATAAATGTATCAGATAGTTGCAGGGATCAAAACACAATGTTCTAGTCGTATAGTGCTGGAACATCTAAACAAGTTAATTTTACTGACTGCGCTGTGTGACTGAAACCAGGCTTGGCTGTGTGCAGTCGCCTGATTCTAATAACCCCTTTAATTATTCTTCTTTAACTGGGGGGCAATTACTTTATCACACACAGGGGCTATTAGTGTTGGATAACTGTGGTCATTAAATAAATTAAATATGCACAAGATGGACGGAATGATAGATAGACAGAGACAGACAGACTTTGAAATTTCATTTTAGTGGACCACATAATGGAAACCTGGTCAATTCATTACATCTTTTGTTGTTACTTTAAATGGTAAATGTTGTAATTGTAGCAGCCACTGCATATATTTATAATGTAGCCCACCAGCAATGAAAATATGGACACTACAATTAGGCGTCTAATGGAAATGGAGCAACAGGTGTGCACTGCAAAACCTTGCAGTCTCTGTCCCTCTCTGTAGTTTAATGATTGGGTCACTGCAAACATGCCCTTAAAAAGAGTGTCTACATACTTATGGTCTTATAGTGGCATGTCCTGATTTTGCCAAGTTAGACGCGTTCCTGGGTCAGCATATTTTGTTGATCCTGGAACAACATTCCTGTCCGAAAATGTAATCATAATCATATCCCTACCCCTAAACCTAACCCTACCCATAAGTTATCCCTAAAATCAGAGGATGAAGTGTCACCCAAATCTGATTGGAATGTTGTTCCAGGATCAACAAAGCTGTTGATGTAGAAACATGTTGCACTTGGTGAAATCAGGTTCTGCCTTATTAGTGCATTTTATCATAGTGGACACGTTGTCTTATACCTATAACATAAAATGCAATTTCCCTGAAGCAAGCCTGCTGGAGTTCATAGACCGCTAATACGCACAAAACACAGGGAGACAAACTGCACTGTACAAAATCAAGCTTCTCTTTAGTCTCATTAAGATGCGCAGGGACCATTCACTGAAATAGCTAATCAAGCTCTGTACAATTACATAGGTATGCTAAAAAAACACGACTCATCCCCCTCAATGATCCCTGACAATAATTGAGTCTCGGTGGGTAGCTGGTACCTGCAAGGTCGCACGAGAGTGCAGAAACGTGGAACACGCAGTGAACCTAAATGACTCTCCAACTGGTAAGCGGCAAGTCGAGTTAACATTAGCAGGTGTTCTCTGTAACTGGAACAATATCAAACAGGGATCGGGAAAACTTAAGTTACCGCAGAGAGAACAGCCAGCCAAATCTCTTTAGTCAAACATCTGTCAAAACAGATGTGACAGGGCAAGGCCAGGGACTCGGAGAGGATGAGAAAGACGTGAAGCAGGAGAAAAAGGATATGAAAACCGTAAGGTCTCATTTCTGGCACAATCAAGGAGGATAAATGGTAGAATATGTTGCTTTATTGAAGACTTTCTACACCAGCCAGTTTGCTTCCAGTAGGATTTCATTAGCGCTAGAGAGACTGGCCCAGGTGCCTTAGCAAAACCCACGTGGTCTTTTGAATATCATATTGAAAGAGACTCATATTCATTAAGCCTTGCCAAAACGGAAAAGCGATTCCTTCACTGGGCTAATTACAGATAGTCCCATCTGGCAGCAAGAGATAGAATAATTCAGACATAACCAAATTAACATTGTCATTGCATTTCTGGGTCCATGGCGTCGTGATTTTGGCTAATAACGGAGAAAGTCCTTTGGGCATTAAGCTTAAGCAGAGTAGTTTTGTTTCCTCGAAGTATATGCTTTTGAGAACTACTCATTTGTAGTTGGCTTTTCTCAAACAGTCTAAATTGGAAAACAAGTCACATTTTGTATATTTCTTCACTATTCTACACCATTTGTAGTATAAGCAGTACTAGTAGCGTGTTCACACTGAAAAACACAGTGAGAAGCAGTGGACTAAGCGCAGTAGAGTATGCAAATAATATACTTGTTCAACCCACCAAAAAGTGCGGAATGTTGGATACTTTATGCACTTAAAGGATTAGTTCACTTTCAAATGAAAATTACCCCAAGCTTTACTCACCCTCAAGCCATCCTATCTGTATATCATACCTGCAAACTCCAAAGTGGTGAAAAAGGTGACAAAATAGTAGTAGTAGAGTAGTCTGGGGGCATTCTCGTGATTTTAACATGTAAACTAAGCATTCTGGTGCACTCTGACAAGAAAGTAAAGGGAAAAAACTAAATTTGCTTCAAGTAAAAAAAAAAAAAAAAAAAAAAAAACATTTATTGACACTAGGGCTGGGCATTGACACAAATTTCACAAATGGATTCTATTTTGATTTAGAAGCTTGCGATTTGATTTTGATTTGATCACCTTCAATTCAATAATAATTAATTTGGAGCCTTTCAGGTACAGTACATGGCAAATTTCCTCAAAGAAAAAAATATCTCTCAACTATTGCTGTAAACTATACAGGGAAGCACAGCTGGTACATCATTATAATATTAAAGGTTAAAAATGAATTGATTTGTACTTACATATAAATTACACAAAGAAGTTTTTATAATAACGTTATAATACATTTTTAAAGACATAATTATGTTTCTACCCGTTTTTAATACTATGTTTCTATTTGTTTTTAATATCAGCCTAAATATTTAAATGGTGAGTACTGAAGCACATGTTAAGTACATGAATATGCAATGGCCTATAGTCACAGTGGATATATATATCAAAATGCTCCTCTCTAAGTTCATTTTTGTAGCTGACTAACAAGTTTTTTGACATTGAACAGCTTTTCTGAGGTAAATTTTACAGTAAATGTGACATTTTTACAAGCTATTTTATTCCCGACCCCGAAAAAAAAATGAATAAGTCTGATGACAGTACTGTACAACCTCTGCTGCACGCAGGTGTGCTGTTAGTGTCGTGCACAGACAGACAGTAGCCTAATGATAACCATTTTTGTGGTCTCCCCAATATTATGAAAAGTACCATTGTATTCGAAGGATAAAATTTAAAGGAAACGGTAATATATGCACATTTTATTGTGCATATGTTAGTGAGTCAGACAATTGTTTACACTGCAAAAAAATAAGGCCTATCTGTTTTCATTCAAAAATATCCTAAAATATATGTTTACCTTATAGGTAAAACTACATCAATTTGATTTGTTTAAAGCAATTAAAAATATAATTTGGCCAGTGGAAAAGATTGACTATAACTCTTCTCTGAAAACTTTCTCTAAATTGTATTTTATACAATTTTGATTTATTTATTCTAAAACAAGGCAAGGATACAGAATGATTTTTAGCAATGTAATGTGATGGCATATGGTCTGTATCTCATATTTTTCTAATGTCTTGTACCGTTAAACATGGTATCATGTGGATGGGAATATTCAAATGGAAATGATATGCAGATGGCGTCATGCATGGTAAAACTAGTTGAAAGCTTTCCCATTACCCTACATTGTGAGATTTATGTATCAATATTTGCATAGTGTACACATAACGCTTAAAGAATTTGAGTGCACACTAGAGTAGGAAAAGGCAAGTGACAAAGCAAATAAGGTAAAAGAGTATAAGAGACAGGTGTAAGAAGAAGGGGGAAAAAATTATCCCAGGGGTCAAAGGCTCCCTAACACCCTGTACAAGCATGAAGGAACAAGCCCCGGAACGCAATTAGAATGCAAACGTAAAAGGCTCGACACCCTGCTCTAATATTAATGGCTATGAAAAATAGAGAAGGGGAATTCAAATCAGGCTAAACTGTCCTGAA
The DNA here is from genome assembly GCA_037101425.1 of Elopichthys bambusa. Taxonomy (NCBI): domain Eukaryota; kingdom Metazoa; phylum Chordata; class Actinopteri; order Cypriniformes; family Xenocyprididae; genus Elopichthys; species Elopichthys bambusa. The sequence goes on from CM074436.1 coordinate 29,492,637, forward strand.
GCACGGTAACATGAACAAGGCAACATCATGAACATTATGTACCAGTGTGACAGCATGAACACTATTTCCACAATTAGACATGAACATTATGTACCAGCATGATAGCATGTCCACTATTCCCACAATTAAGACAGCTGCAATCAAAATCAAATCAAATCTAATCTTTAATATATATTACATTCTACATTTAGAAGGTTAAAAATAATAATAATAATATCCAACAGAGGTCTCAAACCTAGGTGAGAGGAAAAGAACAGTATTTTGGAAGGTCTTCTTTGCAAAGGCTTTGTGAATAATTTTGCACATTTGGGTTTCCTGACATTGAGTTTGTGTGGATGGGGTTTTGGAGAGTGGCCAGGTGGTTCAAGCTAACAAAATGTCGGAAGCATGACTAAAATTGTTTACAGCACCTTTAAGATGTTGTTTATGCGTGGGTTCACTTCTGAAACTCAGCAATCAATAACAATTTCGATCGGACCCTTCCATGCCCTGGCACTACCTACACAAGTCAGCTCAAAATGGCACAGACAGTCTAGAGGTGTAACAAAAGATTGGTGTGCAGGTATTAACCCCAGATGTTTTTTTTTTGTTTTGTTTGTTTGTTTGTTTGTTTTTTTGTTGTTTTTTTTTTTTAATCATAAGAGCTGGGGCTCAATCCATAAATCATTACTAGGCATGAGTCAGTATAGCTTGGCTAAATGTGGTCTGTTTCCAATGCAATATATTTCTAGAAAAGGTCATTTTCTTATTAGCTACTTTCAGGCGACGTATAGCTCAATGTCTCTCTCTTTTTCTAAAAGACTCACCCACCCATATAGCATGTTTTTCAGTTCCACACATTGCCCTCTCTATGATAAACTGTTTTATGCGCTATTTCCAGCAGAAATATTGTCTTTATTACCAAATGCTTAAATGGGTTGGTTATTATAGTTTCAATGGCCTTTATAATGCCTTTTTTCCCAACTGAATTGCTATTATAGGATGATAAAATTGCATGTCCATTCATTTGTATTGTTATTAGAAAGCGAAAGGATTTGCCTAACTCAATAAAAGGCAATGTCGATACCAAAACCTCAATGTGTTTGCTTGGAAAGAGCTCTTATGATCAAAGATCTGCTGCTTGGATAAGCTCACATTGAATCAGCATGTTAAAGCAAATCATACACATAATTGTTGTTGCTGCCGCAGCAGGTCGTCGTCCACCACAGAGACTGAACATTTTCTGAAGACCACAGGCCAAATCAGAAAGATCTACTACAGGCAAGAAGCATTCAGATAGACTCAACAGATGTCAGCTTTCATATTGGCTTTCAAAGATACATCAGATTTAAGCTAAAGTTATAACCGCAAGAGCCGACACAGATGGCACTCAGATGGCAAACCTTCAAAATGAGTTTCAAACTCAGAAATGCAATTTACTGCAAAGATTAAAAAAAAAGCCAAAGATGTTCTACAAATATCAGATCTTTATCAGACTATAATATTGCAAATCATATCAATCAAACAAACAAGCAAATGAATGAATGAATGAATTAATTAATTAATAAAAACAGTGTGGTTATCATATTGCTGTTACAAACAAAACAAAGCAAAGCAAAATGAGACAAGGCAAGACGACAAAACAAAAAGCAAAGCAAAGCAAAGCAAGACAAGACAAGACAAAAAGCAACGCAAAGCAAAGCAAAATGAGACGACAAGACAAGGCAAGATAGCAAAAAAAACTAAGGAAAAAACAAAAAGCAAAGCAAAATGAGACAACAAAGCAAAGCAAAGCAAAACAAAATCAATCAACAATCTATCAAAGACAAACCTTTTAAAATTATTCCTGTCACATCACTTTATATGAGCTTCACAGAACACTGTCATGTTCTATACATTAATGAATATTTTCTGCATGGTTGTCAAACAGAATATCTAATTGTCCCTTATAGTGGCCTTTATGACTAACCAACTAGCTACATGCGGTTGTCGAGGCCTACCCTTATGCAAAGAAAATATATTTCCCTATATATAAATGATCAATATATTAAATGATTCAGTGGCATATTTAAAAATATACAGAATAATATATTGTGTTAATATACAGTATTACAATATATTTAATAATACATAAGGAATTGTCGCTTTTCATATATTGAAAAATGTGACAATATATTTACTAATATATCATAATGTATGTAATTTTATATTCAGTAATACATTTTAATATATAGATGTACATGTGATCAGATATGGTACTGCATGTGTATAAATATATCGCAGATCATGCAGTATAAACACACTTATATAGAGATATATGTAATGTAATATATTTCTTATATTTTATAATTATTTATATTATAAATGTTTCATATTTTCAAGCTAGTTAGCAATAGTACAAGCACACCTGCATGCATGTATGTATGTAGCAAAGAGACTATCACTGTGCTGAAGAGTGCACAGCCATTACTTTTTAAATAAAGTAATTATAGTCTTAATGGTGTTCGGCCAATCGGCTCTTTTAACAGTCCGAAGCAAAGCATGCTGGGAACTACAAATCTGTTGTTACCACTGATTGTAACTCATTCTGTGAATGAGTGTATCTATTTTTGTACAACACATTCACATTTATATAGGAACATGTATGTGCAATATATATATATATATACACAATAAAGTAAAAACTTTATGAATATTATATGTAATGTTTTTTTTGTCTTAATTTCTAAATATTTTATATGTATCAATATATTTCAGTATATTGAAACATATAAGCACTAGTTTCCCATATATGGAAATGTATTATGTAATTTATCACATTATATTTTGCAGTATATTCTCATATATTTTTGTTCCGTCAGGGTAGTAAGAATGGCAGCCCCTGAATAGCAGACTTGAAAGATTCACATGAAAGTGCACAGTGGTGTTGCAGCATGTGGAGTTCAGTTGTCAGCTGCGGTAAAGGATGGCAAATATAACAGTTTTGTATCTTTCATCTTATTCACTCTCACTTAAATGAGAATTCAGAACAAATAGGGTAACACTTAACTTAATATGACTTACAAAATCAATCCGTACAAATGAAGTGGATGAAAGCAAAGCTCTCAGCTTATGTGTGCATTAGCCAACTAACTTGGTGAAAGAAACAACCAAATTTGAGTCTTTTTGAGCTTATAGCAGACTCGATCTAGACAATTATACACAACCCTAAGCTTTACACAAAATGTGCACTGGATGAAAATCAGGGAGAGGAGAGGAGAGGAGAGGAGAGGAGAGGAGAGGAGAGGAGAGGAGAGGAGAGGAGAGGAGAGGAGAGGAGAGGAGAGGAGAGGAGAGGAGAGGAGAGGAGAGGAGAGGAGAGGAGAGAGGTGAACACAGTTCAAAGTTACTCTGCAGGGATAGAAACAGAGGGACAACAGCTAATATTGTAAGAAGTATTGCGGGGGCACGTGGTCTGGTGGTTTTGAAGAGTGTTTAGGGCTGACAGAGCAGAACAAGCAGTTTCCCAAAATAGCTTGACACTTGAAACATCTTTAACTCAGCCGTCTCTAACTAGTGGCATTTGGTAGTTACATATGACCCCCTCAAAGGATAATTAAATCTAATCTGCAAATTTTTACAAGGATTATTTAGCTTGTTTGTCTGAAATAAAATGAATTTAGGCATAAAAATAAAAGATATTTTTTGTATTAATTGACAGCTATGAACTTTTATCCTTCTATACTTAACTTGTTACCCTAACATCAAAACCAGATTATAATGGTCTATTAATGAGACTGTTGACTGCATGACATGCAAGGAGAAAATGCATTCCTTAAGGAAAACAATCTCAGGGATCATTAGTCCAACAAACAGAGCAGAATGTTAGGTGAGATGAGTTATTCAACAGTCTATCTTATTGGCAAGCCCTGATAGTTGTAAAAACAGTTTGGCTAGTGGCCACAAGAGTTTGAAACTAAACTGAAAGAGTTTTTTAAACGAATCTCTCTGAATGAGTCAATAATTATTATTTCCCTGCTGTACTATCTGTTGTTGTCTCTCTTTCTTTACCTCTTAGCATTGATAACTCCAGGTCTATTCTTCTACCTGTACTTCCAGCTCCCTTGGCATACAACTGTAGCGAGACCGAACGATTGGTGGTGGATTAATGAGCATTTTGTAAAGCCAGTTGTGAGGCTTGCAGCAGAAGAGTTGTGGGGATACCTGTCCCTGTCGTCTCCTCCCGGCAGCAGACGCCGCCTCGCTAATGTACATTAGCCTCTGCGGGGTGAATAATTTGTTCTCCGTGTCAGAGACAGCCATCTGCACAGCCAGTGCCTCCTCCCCTGCTTATTTGCTTGACTCATTTCTGGAACAGTCTGGGATAAATGTGCCCGATAGGCACCTGGTGAACTTTTCTCTAACAGCCCAATCTGGAGACAAAGCCATTGAGCAGCTCTTACAGGAAATAGAGGAGCTTTAATATGATAAGGCCAAGGTCAGAGAGTGAGAGAAAAGTAGACAAAGAGACACAAATTGAAAGACAGTAAGACAGAGAGATACACCAATTTTCTCGAGATTTGAAAGGGTGTTCTGATAGGCCGGCCGTCCCCATTTTGCAATTGATAGCTATTGATATCAACATTACAAATGAGATTAGCCATTATGTTCACTCCATTATGTTCACTATTTGTATCTAAAGGTGTGGTCATATTTACCATTGCTCAGTGAAATTTTGCCAGCGAAAGTCAGTCATTCCAATAGGAACCTTCGCAATTGGGAGTTTTCATGACAGTGAAAAAGTTCACCATGCCGATTTCGCTCATGATCAAGTTGGTCATGTGAATTTTCCACACTGAACAACAGAAAGCTGCTTGGTTTTAAAGTAACTTCTGTGTGAACTGTGCTTAATACAACTCTATGCTATTGACAATGGATAATGAACATTTTGCGCATAACATTTAGCTGAAATGTCTCTAATGAGACTTAATTCAGTTATTGGTCAAAAAAAAAAAAAAAAGGTACTTTTGGTTATACTGGAATGGTTTTGTTAGGCTGATCAGCTCAACCAGTTAACAACCAGCTTTTAGCACCTTTAACTAGCTAAATACCTGGCCTGGTTGGGAGTTTAATATAGCTAAGACTAGCAAACCACCATATTTTTCCCAGCAGGATAATGAAAAAAAGAAAGAGGCAGGGAAGAATGTGAGTATATGTGAGACACACACTACTTTCCCCCTTCCTTTAATTCTGCATTAACAGACAACAAACACTTAATCAGATTAGCCCTGATGCCAATGACATTTCTTAAAGCCAGCGGCTGAAATCAGCAGTGTGCAAATGTTTTGGCTAATGTGCAACACTCTTCTCCGTTTGAATTAATTGTCTTAATTATGGCTGTGCCATCCTGCTGTGCACACACAAAAAGGCCCTCTGCTGATGCTAAAGCAACACACACACACACACACACTCCCCAGTCCCCTTAGAAGACAGTGATGACAGTCTGCTGGGAAATAAAGATAGAAGCTCAGTGGAAATGTAACGAGCTCCCTATCTAGATCGAGGCCCACTTCCGAACCACTTCCTATCATGCTAACTTAGCAACATGCTCACAGCCTTAGATACTTTCTTTTTTGGCCAAAATCATTAGCATTGTATCCTTCAGAGAGAAAGAAATAATCTTCCAAGAATGCACTGCATCCAGCTCAGCTGGGATTAAAAATAAAAGTTGATTGCTAATTATTAATGCAGTCAATCTTACTGAACATACCTTTTAAAAAGCAGTTCAATCTAAATAAATTAATGTTATTTTGACCCCATAATAATGATAATTTTATTATTTATTATTTGTGTGTGCTATGTAAGCATCATGACATTAGTTTAGTAACATGTTAACTTTTCAAACTATTAAAATCAATTTAAATATTAACATTGTCATTAAAATAAAAATCATAAAAATCAACCAATCAGATTTGAGAGACAAGATTACAGTTTATGTCAAGTTTAGGCTCACAACCAGGGTTAGGTGCTTCGATCAGTGTTATTCGCCTGTCATTTTCCTCTTATTTTAGATAAGTTATGGGTAGGGTTAGGTTTAGGGGTACAGATCATTACTAAATTTTTGGATAGGAATGTTGTTCTAGGATCAAGTAGAGAAAGATTAGGATCGAGTAGGAGTAGAGAGAGAGATAAACTAGAAATTGTTTTGTTTTTGTTTGTTTTTTTGTAAACATGCTACATTAAATTTGTTCTACCAAAAATACAGTTTTTTAATAATAATAAAAATATATATGAAAAAGTTTGTGGAGGAAGTATAGTCATTTGAATATGTGACTGTTTACTTAGAAATTCTGATGTTCCAGATGTCAAGGGTAAAAGTGTTTTCACACGTGCATATAATTCTCACTCAAGCAAACATAGACACATCAACAGCAGTCTTCACATTACAGCCCAGCTCAATTAGACACTCGAAAGCCACCATTCTGAGCACCATATTTAAATGCTTTCAGGTAATTACAGGAGTGGAATTGGATAGATGTGGGAAGATAAGACGACACTGCTTCTTTAGTGAAAACCACAGCGACCTAGAGAAAGCAAGGCTACTGATTCAAAGTGTCAACCCTGCTGAAATGATGATGCACGGCAGACCAGATTGCACTGTGCACTAAAAAAAAGAAGCCAAAGTAAAAGATGTTTGATTTTTTTTTTTTTTTTTTTTTTTTTCAGCACACTAGTTGGTTTTGGAGTATTGTCTCAATATGCTCCCTTGTAAGTACACTGTGCAAGGAACAGGATTGAGAATCATAAATAATAATAATAATAATTATAATAATAATAATAATAACAAATGTGGTTCAAATTCTTCTTAACAATTCCACTAACAATTACTTTAATGGGGAGCGCAATGAAACACAGCTAGAAGTTCACATTTCCTATGAAAGAGTGTGAAGGTGATTGAATCTAGTGAATGTTGTTCACTAGAGAACTGACCCGGAGGGAATTTTCTGACTCTTACCAGTGTTTCAGAGATGGCTGGTGAAACGGTTCCTCTAATAAATGGGTGTCTTGGAGACAGACCCCTAGTACTACAGTTTAGAACCCCAGCATCAAGACAAAAAAAAAGAGGCCTCCTTCTCTCTCACACACAGACACGCACACATACACACACTTTCTCACCTATGCCCACTCAAGCTATTCTCATTAATAAACTCTCCCGGGGCTTGGCAGGGTGCAGTGCAGCCGCGGGTTCGACGTGCCAACAGTGGGCAATGCTGGGCCAGACATTATTGATGACCCACTGTGCCAGCCCGGGAGCGGCTGACAGACCGTGAAGAATTAAGGTCAAAGCCTCACCTATCTGATGGCGTAGGAGGAGAGAAGCAGCAGAAGAGAAGGAGAGAAGGTGATTTCTTGGGGTGCAAAGCGCACCACTAGTATGAAAATCGCTGTGACAGAAATCGCTGTGACAGTTTGATGCAGCAAATTATTCGATCTCTTCCTGACTGCTTTCACACTTGCAATTGTATGTGTATATACTGTTCAAATGTTTGGGATCAGTAAGATTTTTAACGTTTTTTTTAAAGGCTGCATTTACTTAATTAAAAATACAGTAAAAAACAGTAATATTGTGAAATATTATTACAATTTAAAATAACTGTTTTCTATTTGAATATATTTTATAAAGTAATTCATTCCTGTGATGGCAAAGCTGAATTTCCAGCATCATTACTCCAGTCTTCAGTGTCACATGATCCTATAGAAATCATTCTAATATGCTGATTTGCTGCTAAAGAAACATTTATGATTATCATCAATGTTGAAAACAGTTGTGAACTTTTTTTCCCCCTATTTCTTTATGAATAAAAAAGTTCAAAAGAACAGCGTTTATCTGAAATACAAAGCTTGTAACATTACACACTACCGTTCAAAAGTTTGGGGTCAATTTTTTTTAATATATTTTTGAAAAGAAATTTATGAAATTAATACTTTTATTCAACGAGGATGCATTAAATTGGTCAAAAGTGACAGTAAAGACATTTATAATGTCTGATTGGTTGTTACAAAAGATTATATGTAAACCTGGACCACCAAACCAGTCATAAGTCGCATGGGTATATTTGTAGCAATAGCCAACAATACATTGTATTGGTCAAAATTATAAATTTTTCTTTTATGCCAAAAATCATTAGGATATTAAGTAAAGATTATGTTCCATGAAGATACTTTGTACATTTCCTACCGTAAATATATTAAAAAATTATTTTTTTGAGTGGATATGCGTTGCTAAGGACTTCATTTGGACAACTTTAAAGACGATTTTCTCAATATTTGGATTTTTTTGCACCCTCAGATTCCAGATTTTCAAATACTTTTATCTTGACCAAATATTGTCCTACCCTAACAAACCATACATCAATGGAAAGCTTATTTATTCAGCTTATGTATAAATCTCAATGTCAAAAAATTGACCATTATGACTGGTTTTGTGGTCCAGGGTCACATATTTCAAATAAACGCTGTTCTTTTGAACTTGAACTCAAAGAAAAAAAAATGATATATTTTATATACATATACATATACACAATAAATGTTTCCTGAGCAGCAAATCAGCATATCAGAATGATTTCTGAAGAATCATGTGACACTGAAGACTGGCGTAATGATGCTGGAAATTCAGCTTTGCATCACAGGAATAAATTACATTTTAAAATATTTTCAAATAGAAAAGTTATTTTAAATTGTTATAATATTTCACAATATTACTGTTTTTACTGTATTTTTAATTAAATAAATGCAGCCTCGGTGAGCAGATGAAACGTGCATATATATATATACACACACACACATACACATACAGGTGATGGTCATATAATTAGAATATCATCAAAAAGTTGATTTATTTCACTAATTCCATTCAAAAAGTGAAACTTGTATATTATATTCATTCATTACACACAGACTGATATATTTCAAATGTTTATTTATTTTAATTTTGATGATTATAACTGACAACTAAGGAAAATCCCAAATTCAGTATCTCAGAAAATTAGAATATTGTGAAAAGGTTCAATATTGAATACGCCTGGTGCCACACTCTAATCAGCTAATTAACTCAAAACACCTGCAAAGGCCTTTAAATGGTCTCTCAGTCTAGTTCTGTAGGCTACACAATCATGGGGAAGACTGCTGACTTGACAGTTGTCCAAAAGACGACCATTGACACCTTGTACAAGGAGGGCAAGACACAAAAGGTCATTGCAAAAGAGGCTGGCTGTTCACAGAGCTCTGTGTCCAAGCACATTAATAGAGAGGCGACGGGAAGGAAAAGATGTGGTAGAAAAAAAGTGTACAAGGAATAGGGATAACCGCACCCTGGAGAGGATTGTGAAACAAAACCCATTCAAAAATGTGGGGGAGATTCACAAAGAGTGGACTGCAGCTGGAGTCAGTACTTCAAGAACCACTACGCACAGACGTATGCAAGACATGGGTTTCAGCTGTCGCATTCCTTGAACTCTTGAACAACAGACAGCGTCAGAAGCGTCTCGCCTGGGCTAAAGACAAAAAGGACTGGACTGCTGCTGAGTGGTCCAAAGTTATGTTCTCTGATGAAAGTTTTATTTTCCAACAGGACTTGGCACCTGCACACAGTGCCAAAGCTACCAGTACCTGGTTTAAGGACCATGGTATCCCTGTTCTTAATTGGCCAGCAAACTCGCCTGACCTTAACCCCACAGAGAATCTATGGGGTACTGTGAAGAGGAAGATGCGATATGCCAGACCCAGCAATGCAGATAAGCTGAAGGCCACTATCAGAGCAACCTGAGCAGTGCCACAGACTGATCGACTCCATGCCACGCCGCATTGCTGCAGTAATTCAGGCAAAAGGAGCCCCAACTAAGTATTGAGTGCTGTACATGCTCATACTTTTCATGTTCATACTTTTCAGTTGGCCAAGATTTCTAAAAATCCTTTCTTTGTATTGGTCTTAAGTAATATTCTAATTTTCTGAGATACTGAATTTGGGATTTTCCTTAGTTGTCAGTTATAATCAATAAAATTAAAAGAAATAAAAATTTGAAATATATCAGTCTGTGTGTAATGAATAAATATAATATACAAGTTTCACTTTTTGAATGGAATTAGTGAAATAAATCAACTTTTCACAAATTGCAATTTTGTGGTTTACATGGGGATGATATGGAAAATGTATGGAAATGTTATATACAATTCAAATACAAAAATCTTAAATTTAGGCCTAAATATTTTTTGTTTTGACTATGGTTTGATTATTTGGTCCAAACCAGTGTTTCACACCAACCAAGCAAGCCAAACTCTAATGACAAATGGACTCCACAATAAAAGCTCTAGAAGCCTCCTCTGCCTATATTATTGTTTTAATAGTAACCATCAGCAAAGAAGTTTCAAATTTGTCAAGGTTAAAATGCATTCAACTATATATCACCGCACAGGAGATCTGCTCTTTTAATCACAAGATCTACTATCAGAACCATTTTTCTGTCTGGCTTCTGTAAATAGCCTGTCGAGGTTCTATAAATTGGACTTAGTGGCCCCAGTTACCCCCGTGTTTACAGGATAGGGACATAAAACCCAGACAGACTAATAGCAACAGCTCGTATCAGATAAACTGATGAGTGGTCGCTCTGATCTGTGGGTTCAGGAGGAGAGGAGGGTCTTATGGGTCAGATAAGAACAATTAATGCCATTTGTGGCACCATTGCAGGTTAAAAACAACACTGATCAGATATACAATCACCCTGACCATAATCTGGCCACAGGTCTATGTCTTTTATAAGCTTGATTTCTCCAGTAAGTGGAGAGGTGACTGATCTGATCTGGCCTTGCTGATGTTTAGTTAAAGGGATAGTGCACCCTAAAATACAAATTCACAAAATGTAAATATTTTCACATCCTGGTGACTTTTTACTAAGAGTGAATATCCATCCATCCATCCATAGATAGATAGATAGATAGATAGATAAATAAATAAATAAATAAATAAATAAATGTCTATGGTTTTGGATTCTTTTTTTTTTTTTTGTTGCAATTTTGTAATTTCTGAAATTACACATTTCATCTTAAAATGCTTTTAATGTTTTTGTGTTATACTGATTTAATTGCCTAACCGAAGAATGGACTTGCCATTTGTTGTAACTGTGGGTGTTTAATGGAGGTCATGTTAACCATAATTCCGAACAGACTTCAATTTCCAAGAAGAAAAAAAAAAAATATATATATATATATTATCATTAGTTATTATTATGTAACTCTGACAACAAAGTGGGTTTACAGATAGAAACCATTAAGTCATTTACTTTTAATTGGATGCTTATAAAAGGTTTTTGTCTATATAATTAGTGAAAAAAAAAAATTACTTTTACAAAATACCAAAAAAATTTACACTGCTTACCTAAGACGACAATGTCTAAGGTCATACAAACTCATGCAGGATTTAATATGAGACATCCTGCTATGTTTTGTCATTGTGAATGTCGTATAGCAAATCAAATTCCTTGTTTATTGAATCACACAGTATGTGACTCTGTGTTAAACATACTGCTTCAGTCTTAGAGACACAAACAATCACACAGTCCGTTATGATAATCCATACAAAAAAAAATGACAGTTGAGTCACTCCACCCTCACATCTGTCTGTACTGTGTGAAATATAAAATAGAAAAAATACAGAATCAGGGTGGATAAGCTCATGCATAATACATGACCCTAATGCCTTGGTCTTCACACCTGCATTTATTTTTCATGTTTTCATGTAGTAAACAAGGAGGCACAATAAACTGGGGCGAGATGGACGTTAATTTTCACTTGTCGAAAGTGTGTGCCAGCAACCAGGCTGAAACATTGGGGCTGTATGACTTATTTATAAATGTTTGCATGTTGACAGAAAATATTTATGGAGCTCCGAGCTTCAAGCAGAAACACAATTAAAACTACACATTTTGCGCCTGCTGATGGGATAAAGACCCGCAGAGAAACGTTAACAAAGACTGGTGAAAGATTCTCACGTGCGGGGCAGCCATGTGTGGGGGAATGAGGAAGGACCCAACAATAGCAGACATCAATAGATTAATTTAGCATGGTCTTGTAGCCACAGCTTTTGAATTATGGTGAATGTGTAATAAATGTGCAAGTCAAGAGCAATTAAAGGAAATCAGAAAGCACTCTGTACACTCTAAAAAATTAATGTGTTGGCTCAAAAAAAAAAAAAAAAATTAACGCAACAGTTTTCTTTTTTTTCTTTTTTTTGAGTTATGACAACTTTTAGTGAAATTGCGTTCAACCATCAAGCTACACTGAGTTAGAGGAACTTAATAACTTAAGAGGAACTTAATTTATAGTATAAACACACATTTTTAAGTTGATTACTCAAAAAATTTAGTTTTTTTTTTTTTTTTTGGGGACAGTAACAAGAAACAAGATTTCAAACAGAAACAAAATTATTCTTCTTACCCCATTGGCAGATAATTTTGCTTGTTTTAAGCAAAAATTCACTTCATTTTCATTTGATTTTCCAGAAAACATGACAAAAAATTTCTTATGTCATTTTACTTATCTAGTAAAAACATCTTGATTTAAGAATTCTTAGATATTTAGACTAAACAACACAAAATACTAAATAAGAAAAGCATTTTTGCAGTGTAGAGTTTCCTTGGTTACCTTTGTAAACAAAGCAGCACCAGCGCTGCACTTATATAAACACTACTTTAATAGGCATCATACGGAGGTAAGATTAAGTGGCTGTTCACATATCGCGTCTTAAAATGCATGGAAAGCGCGGCCGCACCGCTTTCTCCTTCTTTCCAAAGCACTTGCGCTCCCGTGGCGTCTGTCGTTGCTATGCATCCATGAACTGCCCTATCCACAAGGAGTAGGAAGTTTCATCAAAGGATAACTTGATTTCTAGCCCTTGCATTAGTTGCTACTAGATATATTTATGGAGATGAGATATAAAAACCACCCTGTACAGCTGTGATCAGCTGTTCGGCAGAGATTTCGATGTTTTGTTACAGAAAGGCCGAAGCTGATCGGTTGGTTCTTGTCACATGACCTGCGGTGCGCTTGCAAAATGCACCGCATGCACGTTGCGTCGCTACCATTATAAGCGCCTGCTGCGCAGCTACATTTGAAATAACTGACTTCCGCGCGGATATGTGAACGGCCCCTAAAAGAAAATGTTATCGAAACTTTTAGGTAAATTAAGTCAGTTCCTTCAGAAATGCATTCATATAAGCCCCCACCCCAATTTAATGTGTAGAATTGTCTTCCAGTATTCTGAGCATCGCAACAGTGAGCTTGCTCTGCCCGGTACAGTATTTTCTCTGCTCTTCTCTTTGCGTCCGTCTTCAGCGTGTCCCATCTCTGGCCTCTGTTAAGGTCCACACAAATTACATTTTGGAAAATGATTGAAATGCATTTTGTGTGCAAGTCTGGGACAAAAAATGGAACTGGCAGGTTCTGATTGATGGTCGGTAGACTGGTGCATCTCTACTACTGGCAACCCTTCACTTGAAGCTCTAATGAGGAGAACACGCTCACAAGTTAGGGAAAAAAGAGAAGAGAGTGGAAAAAAATCAGAATTTTTTTTTTTTTTTTAAATAAAGTAGTTTGAACCATACACACGTTTTCACTGCGTTATTGTATACACACCAGCCACTGCTGACTTTTCATTTTTGCCGCAGTTCTCACAGCTGGTGTGAACAAGCTTGCGTCTTTTTCGTCATAAAAATGTGTTTTATGTGATCGGCAAGCTGAGAGACCACGTATAGAATCAAAGGAAGTGACTGACAACATTTTCGGATAAGTGGCCGATCATTTGGAGCATTCCTAGAAACTATACAAAAAGGTTTTACGTATCCATGTTTGACCTCAAAGCATATAAACTCTCGTGCCCCCCGTGCGAACTCTGGCGCCCCCCTGAGGGGGGCTTATAGAGTCAATAGTGTTTACCTTCATGTATCTACTCTTCAGCACAACGGTAACTACAAAAACTTCAACATTACAGAAACTCTTTTAAATGTCAAACATGAGACCATTAAACACTAACAGGTCTTTCCCATCACTAAAAACTGATAAATTAACACTTAATTTTAACATTTATTCTCCTTATCCAGTCCTAGGCAAAGCGTGCTGGTAACTAGAAATCCACTGCCTAATTTTTTCTAAAGTTATTAAGACAATTTCATTAAGTTACTACAACCATTTATTTATTTATTTATTTATTTTAATTTTTAAAGCCAATTAACGTAGAAATTTGAGTTTAAATTACAGATTATATTAAGTTGATGTATTGATCAATATTATTATGTCAACAACTTAAAAGGTTTCATTAAAACAATAACTTAAAATTTTTAACTTGCAACCATGTATTTATTTAAGTTGTGGTAACCGGTCCCTTGAATTACATTTATATACTAAATATCACATAATAAGAAATAAAATATTGGGTTATTTTAATTAGAAATGTCTGTTATAAAATGTCTATAAGTAGCCCCCTGTGGAACACAAACACCAGATTGGCAATCACTGATGTAGACAACTGATCTTAGTTTGACAATATAAAAGCACACATGTGGGCGAGTAAAAGCATATACGCGACTGTAATTAAGTCAAATGACATGTCAACTCAGAGTATGAGTACATTATCATTCCTAACCTATTAAGGTAAAAAAACCAACAAACCGATAACATCGAGAACAATAACAGCAGCAATAAAACCAAATGATTTGATTCTTGTTTAAAGGCAAAGAGCAGGCCCATAATTCAGCGTTCTTCGAAACATTTCCTTTATCCTCCAATGTTCTCTCTCCACATATATCTCTTGCTCTTTCGCTTTGGTTTCTGATTGAACAGTTCCACATGGTTTACCCCTACAGTTCAGCACGCATTTCTCCACCCGCCCCGTTCTGCTCGGGCTGCAGGATGAACTGCATGCTCCATCACCCAACCAAGATCACCCTCTGCATTCATAACGCTAACATATGTAGCGCGCTAACACAGTTAGAGCCCTGCTCCTCAGATCCATGTCTGCCCGATTAACGCAATTGCACTCGATTCCACAGCTCCATCCACCTATCAATGTCAATCGCGTTAGCCGCTCTCAAGGGTGGGTGGGGGGGTGTGGTCAAGTTGAAACTCGATAGGGTGGAGTGGGGAAGTGCCATCACAGCTAATGCGATGGGCACGTAGCTCTGAGAGCTTTTATTACATTAATTTGTCTCTAGTTAATTCCATCTCATCCCCTTAATATGAGAGAGCCTAAAAACACAATTAAATCCCGGCTGGCTGCATCACCTCGCATGCATTGGTGTGAGCATCTCAGGCCTCGCTTGCTTGCTCATGTGGCGGGTGTTCTGATTCACGGCACGATGGCTCTGAAACGTCCTTAATTGAAAGCAAGCATGACTGTTGTCAGACAGCAGTTTCCTGACTTTATTAAAGAAAGCACGCAATGAGGTTGACGAGGGAATGTTGACGTCAAACCAAAGCAGAAAGCTAATTCACCGGATGGACTCTGAGACTTTTCTAGAGAGGCTGACGTTTTCCAGACAAGCGATTATTTGAAGAGCAGCATGTGAATGTGAAAGAGTGAACCAGACACGCTGACCTGCCAAGCATCATCCGTAGAATTACCTGTTAAAATTACAGAAGAATATTGACCGATCTGACAAACAGTCAAATTCTGAAAAGGGAAAGTAAAAATATGTAAAATACAACAGAAAAACAATTTTTTGTGAAGGATTTAGACTTTGTATAATATACCACTCTGCATATTTATACAAACACTGCTTAAGTAACAGGTCTCTATGGAAGCTTGTTTCCATCACTGGATAAAAATATATATATATATACGTATATACATACATACATATATATATATAATTAGTATAATTATATAAGTAAAAGTATAATTGGCCCTTCGCCAGGAGTTTGACTGACAGGCGATCTAACCAATCGTAACGCCTTTTGTCCGACAATGCAGTCAGGGGAGTTAGCTGATTAACGTAGGTGAACTTGAACTTGAAAAATGGTGTGTACTGACGTCTTTCCGCAATTGAAACAACATTCCTTATGATGTTCATTCATGTTTATTTGATACTATAAATGAACTAGTAGGAAGAGATTATCGGTTCACGAGCCGCCTGAACTGAGGCACTACAGCGATCTGTCACAATCTATTAAAGAGCCACAAAACGGTATTTTTTACATTTCTTTAAAAATGACAAAATTTAAAATTTGAGACTTTGTTTCATATCAAAAGTAACCTGCTTTGTCTTGTCTGTTGACGCGTTGTCAGTGTCATCTTTGCTCTGCAATGTATTTTTCACTGTGTGAGAACGTGTGGCGAGAGATCAGCATGGCTTGTCGGACGTAGCAACAGTAACTAAAGGGGGTGGATCTTTGCGAACGGTAAATTAAGATTTTTTATCTCACAATTCAGATTTTTTTCTCAGAATTGCAAGTTGCAATTCTGACTTTATAACATCAATTGTGAGATATAAAGTCATAATTACGAGTTATAAAGTCAGAATTGCGAGATATAAACACAACTGTGAGTTATAAAGTCAGAATTGTGAGCTACAAACTATTTTTATTCCCTCAGAATTGGACTCTATAACTCGCCATTGCGAGTTTTCTTCTCACAATTCAGAATTGTGAGATAAAAAGTTGCAATTACTGGCAGAAACATGCTTCCATAGGTCACCAACCAAAACTCACCTTCATAGCAAAATAAAAAACAAACAAATAAATCTTTCTTTTTTTTTTTTTTTGTAATATTGCATTGCATTAGCTCTCAAATCTTATTCCTTATTCCATCTGCCACATTATGTTTGGCTACAACACATGAAAGGAGGACCACTGGAGGTTTTAGCATTGGCCCTTTTTTTTTTCTTTTCCTTCAAAATGCATAAGTGAATGATATTTTGGTGCAATTTTCTGTTCTATTTCTCACACAAATCTATCATATATGGCTTTAGAATTTTGAAATTAGCGATGTTAAATGTAATCTGCAAATCTCAAAATGAATTTCCATTTCTCATACTGTACATTGTAATGCTGTAATGTCTAAATTCACTTGTAACATTTAAAATAACTTGAAGATAGTTTTAATTTATTTACACAAAATATTAAACGTTTTTAATATGTTACATTTTGTGGTTTAATTAAAAAAAAAGTGACTTTGTGTTTTTAGTTCTGAGGTGATTCAATAGCTTTTTCTTATACCACAGCTATTTTCAACATGGTTTTACAGGAAATTAGAATCTTCAGTCCTTGACATGCAGGGATACAGGTATACAGACATCACATTCTCAGCATATTGATACTGGCACCAACAATACAGCTGAATGACCAGTGAGTCATTCAGAGGAAGAAAAGAGGCAAAGAAAGGCACCTCAGCAAGATTGATTTGGGCCTGTTTGGATTCACATTCAGCCCTTTAAACCCAGGTAACCCCAACACTGATATACAACCAGACACAAAAACACACGGACAGGCTCAAGACAAAAACAACCCTGAAATGAAATGAGTGAGGTGCTCTTTGAGCCTGGAGCAAACAAATACAACAGGAAAAAAGATGCTATACAAAAGAGGGAGAATAAGAAGCCTTCCATATACTCACCTACACAAAAACGTTGTCAATGCACATAGAGTTAAACTCACAAATGTTAAGACATGAGTGCCTATTTGCCCAAAACACACAGACAGAAAAAAAAAATAAAGAAAGAAAATGACAGCTGGTAAGAGGGTAGAAAATGACACATCTCCCACACACACACACACACACACATTCCACCCTCCACTGATTCACAAAGCAATGCAAAAACTACTTTCACTCTCATCAGCGTTCAGTAATGAAGCAGCACCACAGAAAACATGGCAACCGAGTGATTTATCATCATTCTGAGACCTATTTCATTCCTAGATTACTGCAGGCAGCAAACATGAGGAGCAAATTAATGAAAATGTTGGGGAATTATAAACTCCACTTTGCTCCTACCTTGCCTGAATTATCTTGCATAGCGTTGCCGAATTAAGCCCTTTAAATATATAAGGGGACCAATTTTGTTTTATAACCTGAAAACCTATTTTTTGGAGGGAGGGACAGGAGTCGCTGGCAGTGAAAGTCCAGATCTTGGGGGGAAGGGGGGAACATGAGGGAGAAGAGAATGTAAAAGAAATGCTTCTCTCCTTGCATTACCAGAGCAAGGCCAAGGGCCAGCATGCAGGCAGGAGTCCTTGTAAAGAAAATTGGGAGATAAAAGGTCCCTCCTTGAGAGTTTGCCACTATGTGTCCTCTTACTTTTTTCTCATTATGGTTTCAGATGCCTTTGAGAAGGTGCAGAGGATCTACAAAAGTCAAAAGTTCATTGTGTCCACAGAGTTAGAGCACTTTTGAGTAAAAAATAGCCAATATAAAATTTTTGTCTGATACCAATAACTTACCATTTCTATATATTAATTTAATTAAAAGCATGCAATTTAAAATATATGTTTAATATATTTATTTAAATATATATTTAATCCCTACATCTGTAAAGTAAGCATCTCTCATTGGTAGAGCAAAACAAGCTAGGGCATTAGGGTCTGACAGATGGAAGGGAGGGTACAAGTCGCTATGGGAAAAGGCTGATGGATCGCCCCATACAGGCCGCTTAATAGGGCGCAAGTGTGGAATCTGGCTAAAAAAGAAGCTCTTGATGAGGAAGTGGGTGATGAATGCTGTCAAAACAAACCTGAAATGCCTAAGTTGTTCTTTGATTTGTGATGACCCCAGAAAGGTCAAATCCTTTCAGGATGTAAGCAATAAAGACATCTAGCACAAAGAGCATCCGTAACTCAAAGGAACAGCCACTAACCAAGACATTTTTTCAAACCTGACGTCAGTAAGAAAGATCTTGTTGGGAGGACCTCAGAAATGGTGATCTGATTTAACTAACAATACATTAAGTCTTGACATTAAGTCAGATTTATGTGGCAAGCAGCTTGACTCAGTGACATGCTGGTAGAGAAACCTTAATTATGTGAAATGTTTGTTGTTTGATTGTTCGAAGTTAATTGGGTCTCTCTGTCTGCTACCTGTGTCCATGTCAGCTTCACCTGCCTGAGGAATAGTTAAAGGAAGAACGTGTCATGTTATGAGGAGTATTTTATGAATGATGCCAGATCAGATGCCTTTGTGAGCAAGAAGAAGCCAAGAGAAGGAAAAGGAGTATGATGTCTAATGAGGTTGGAAAGATCAAGGTGGGAAAGTTAAACAAGCAGCATGAGCGATCAAGCAGATATGCAGTTAAAGTCTTGGAAAACGTAAAGCCTTGCTCTTCTCTACAGATGCAGAAAACAAAAGCTCATAAGTCCAAATTCCCTGCCAAACTTCCAAATGCTACAAATACCAGTTGTAGCCAACAGCTATGAAAGAGACCTCAATCTTTAGCCAGCATGAGAACTAAGATGACTCAACATTCTTGTAGCCAGGTAAATAGAATAGTGAAAGTTGTGCTAGCAGAAGATAAAAGTAGAGAGAGCATATCACAGGAGATGTTTGCAAGAGGCTTTGCTTGAAAGCTTGAAGGGGAATGTGTGATATGCATGTGTATTTTTGTTTGTGTCTTTGGGGGCAGGTTTTGCACCAATGCAGACAGAGAGAGACGGGTGGTGAGAACGAAAGAATAGCCTTTTTTTTGTGCATGCTGTGGGTTATTTTCTCTGAAATGACTGGTCTTGTCCAGTGAGACGGTGTCTAGCACTTGCCAAATCGAGGCATCAAAGTGCTTGTGCGGCTGGGAGGACACTGTGCAGAGGCACCAGCAGTCACATGACATTACCGTGTCATGTCACGACAGCTTGTTATTAGCTATCCTAGGGAGATGGGCAGAAAGTCACAACATTCTGTAACTTTTTCTAGAACTCAGACCTTTTATTTAAATATTAATAAAAAAATAAAAAAAGAAACTGCACAAGTTCTGGAACATTCTGAACTATGCATTCAATAGACTTAAAATTAGCTACAATATCAACTTTTTTTTTTTTTTTTGCCCAGCAAAAACAAATAATATAATATAATATCATATCATATCATATAATACAACAGTTCCTGTGCATCATTCTTAGTTTTTTTTTGTTTGTTTGTTTGTTTGTTTTTTTACTGACTGAATTAAGTCACTGAATCACTCACAATTTATTTAAAAATGCCACTTGGCCTGAATTTGAAAACAGTAGTTTGCTAGCAGAGCTGAGCCTTTCTTTATGAATGAGTCATTGATTCATTCAGTAATTGAATAAACTACTACTGTTTGTTGTTCAATAAAATAAAACAGCCTCTAGTCTTGATTTGAAAAAATAAACAAAAACTGGAGTTTTGTATTGTGTAGCTCATGTTGGCCTATCAGCTTTGAACATATTTATATGCTAGTGTTCTCCTAAAAGTGAGTTATTTACAATATTTTTTTTATATATATATATATTTTTTAATATGGATTACAATATGGATTATTTATCCCACACAAAACATTTTTGTCCAAATACTAAAAAGATTTAGAATGGCCCTTCACCGCATGCAACTGACTTGTTAGTAGCAAATTATGGTTAATAGCTGATATAACACTAAAGCCTAAAAAATAAAAAATAAATCAATACATTTGAATAGGACAGTGCATCAAATGCATTTCCCTAGTCAAACAATTAGTTGGGGTGTTGGATGCACATAAAGTGCTGGTGAACCAACTTTTCATATATAGTCACAAAACAGCATCTTCATCCACCCCCAGAACTACAGTATGGAGTAGGTACACCAAATCTCATATGTGCTTCTAATCTATCTATTCAGTTGGTTGTGTGTTGTTTCTATTTCCTTCTCTATCACACGTCAAACTGCTGTTCCTCTTAAGTAATCTTTTGGGTTGCACAGGCTCTGTGCTGGTGCAGCTGCAATGTTAGGCTGATAGAGTGTTTGGAGACCCTGCCTCTTGATCAAGCCTTTCTGTGTAGCCCCCTGGAGGCCTGCAGAACATAGGCATCCATCTTCTTTAAACGCAGTGTGACCACCGGAGTGCCACGTCCCTCTAAGTGTAAGATTAAGCTCTACTAACAAACTCCCTAAATCCTCTTTAGTGCTCTACAGGCCAGGCTAGTGAGGTGAACCACCACACCCACAAACCCCTGGACCCTCTCAACCTCTAGCCACAAGCCAGAGCTCCCTTGACCCAGGTCAGCAATGCATTACTCCAACCGATCAATTGATAGATTGGCCTGTCCAGGCTGCCGTAACTAAATCAGCCAATTCTGATGATTCAGCAGTGGTCTGGGAGCCTGGGCGGGTGTCACCAATCAACGATCACCAGGACAGGTATGGACATTCTCTTGTCACTTGAACTTAATTTATTGCAAACCAGAACATTGATCAAGCTTGTGCCGTTCCACAAGTCGTTCAGGCTTGAGCTTGAGAAACGATTAGAGCAAAAGGTGGAAGGTGGCAGAAGTCAAAGAGGTGTTAGAGAAGAAACTAAAGCAATGCAGAAATCAAACACCATTTCTAGATACCTACTGTACCCATAATTCCCAGAAGCTAGAAGTCAATAATGTTGACTTGTAAACTTGTGGTATTCTGTACTACCTATAAAACAGACCATGGATCTGTTGACACATCTGTAGAGTTTTGACATATAGCATCAGATATGAAAAAACAAACAAACAAAAATATTCACCCTGATTTAAATTTTGCCATCTCTTTGCCCTTTAGATAGTTCAGATGGTTTAGATGGCTAGCACATACTTCCAGGCCTGCAGCTGTAGCTTGCCAGCAGCAACTACTAGAATTAATGAAGCATCTTGGAGTGAGCTGAGAAACTACAGCAATTCTGCCTGAGGGACTGAGAACTTGTTACAACAGAAGAGCCCAAAAACACATACAGTACGATAACTCAGCAGATTGTAATGTACAAGGGGCATCTGTCACAACAAATGTTTAAACGTTACATACAAAAACTCTAACGAATACTAATAGAAGTATACTATCAGATACCATCCAATTCTATATACAATACCAACCAGATACTATATCAGCAGCCATAACACCCTGTAGCCCAAGACTGGTTGCCCACTGAAGGGTTGAGCCTGATCAGTACCTGGATAGGAGACCTCATGGGAAAACTAGGTTGATGCTGGAAGATGTGCTAGTGAGGCCAGCAAACTAGCCCATTGGCCTCAATCTATCATCATAGCCTCCTAATCATCCCTATATACTGATTGGCTTCATCACTCTGTCTCCTCTTCACTAATAAGGTGGTGTGTGGTGGGTGTTCTGGCGCAATATGGCTGCTGTCGCATCATCCAGGTGGATGCTGCACACTGGTGGTGGTTGAGGAGATTCCCAACTTCCATGTAAAGTGCAAAAAAAAAAAAAAAAGCGCTATAAAAATGTAACATATAATTATTATTAAAATAGGTTGATATGTATATATGCAAAATTACCTGTAGTCAGTAGAATGTCTGTACGGGGACCATCAAAATAAGTATTAGCAATGACTGGTAGTTGACATGTATTTGCAAAGTTTAACTTATAGTTAATATTATCGAAAAAGTGTTACTTATGTTACCCTTACAATGGTTTTTAAAGCTGTGCATATTGTATGTAAATACTTTTAGAATTGTAATGTTTTCAAATGTCAAGTGTCCATATTGTATGCACAGGGCCTAAAATTAACACTCGCCAAGCGCCAAATGCGAGTAAAAAACAGTGTTGGCGAGTATATGAAACTGTATATTAAATGTTGTGTCTGTACAGTTGACGGGTCAGTGCTGCATCATCACGAAAGTTTAAGCCTTTCCACTGTAAATATTCACGCGCTAGAACACGCAAAAGGAAATTCGTTACTCATACGCTATGTAGGAAGTTCAACGTCTGAAACATCCAAGGTGCATGCCCTGAAAGCTGTGTCTCAGACAGTTCACAAATACTTGTTGAGTTGAGCTCTTTCATGACTTCCTGTGCTTTCATACAAAATTATGTCAAAAATGCCTGTCTCAGCAAATATCCTAGTAAACATAGTCGTTTATGTCTTCAGTTGAGAAAGAAAATACATGATGCGTGCATGCATTCGGTCTTAAAGTGTTATTTATTTGATCAGCCTACTTTATTAAATTTCTGTACCTGAAAACTACCCGAAAAAAATCACAGTTTATTTCATTTGTTTCTTTGTTGCATTGTATTTATTTGTGCTATTGCTTGTAATCTGATTATTTGTTTACTTGTCTTTACAAATGTAGGCTTTTATAATTATATTAATTAAGCTAGTAGTTTTAGCTGTGGTATTAATATTGGAATAGAGGATTGTGAATTTTCACTGCCTTTTTTTTTTTTTCATGGCTGGTAAAAAATAGTTTTGGCCGGTAAGTTGGCAGGTGTGGCAAAAAGTTAGTTTTAGGCCCTGTGTATGCGTCAACATATATACAAATGTGTGTAAATGTTACGATTAATAATAAAACCTATGAATAGTAAGAGCATCAGCCTGTAAAAGCAGCTGAAGAATATACTATTCAGCACTAAAGAAGATACTATTTGGATGCAAAACACATTAATATACGTTATATAACAAGTGCACAAGGAAAACGTATTTGTGCTTTTGAAAATAGTCACATGAAAGATGCATATACAAACATACCAAAAAAAGCATAACAAAATGAATCTGTTGAGAGACTAAACTCATATAAAACAAGCGTCCTAGCAACACAAACACATTTCCTCCCAGACCAGAAGCTTGCAATTTGAGTGCTGATGTGATATTCATCTCCACTGGCGTTGTGTTTTGACTAAAGGGGCATTGCTAATCGAATGAGAGGTTGTATTTAATATCCCTCTGTTCCCATATGGTGCTTGAGCACACCAGCACTAGGAAACATGCATTAGATTATAGCTGGGTAGAAGCCATTGATTACTGCATAGCATCAGAGCCAGACAGGCCCATTGATACCATTGCGGTCAATATTACAGAACACTTGTCAATGGCTTTATAACACCTGTTTTAACGTAATTGACATATACACACAAAAAGAAAGACATATAGGCATACGCATACATGCCATTTTGATAATTATATAGGATTATATGCCTTAAAGTCTTTCATTTGAGCCAAGGACAACAAACACAGAGACAAGGTTTGTGAAAGACTAAAGGTCAGAGTATCGATTTATCAAAGAATATTAAGACCCTTTTACTGGTGAACTTTCCCAAGATGAACAGTCAGTATCTATCCAATAGGGACTGAAAAGAAGAAATTAATACTTTTATTTAGCAAGGACACATAAAATCGTTCAAAGGAGACAGCAAATGGTATAAAAGATTCAAATAAATATTTCAAATAAATGCTGTTGTTTTGAACTTTCTATTCTTCAAAGAGTCCTAAAAAAAATATCACTGTTTCCCACAAAATTGTTAAGTAGTACTGTAACTGTTTTACTATGATAGCTGAAAAAAGTTTTCAACTATGATAATAATAAGAAATGTCACTTGAGGTCTTTAGACTGATTTCTGAAGGATCAAGTGAGACTGAAGACTGGAGTACTGATGCTGAAAATTAAACTTTGCCATCACAGGAATAAATTCAGGGTTTCTACAGGTTCTATCAAATCTAATTTAATGCTTTTTAATGCCTTTTTAATGACAATTTTTAAATGTTATACATTTACATACTAGGGCTGGGCATTGACACAAATTTCACAATTGGATTAGATTTCGATTCAGGAGCTTGCGACTTGATTTTAATTTGATTACCTTCAGTTCAATATTGATTAATTTGGGGCCTATAAGGTACAGTACATGGCAAATTTCCTCAAAGAAAAAAATCTCTCTCAAATAATTCTGTAAACTATACAGGGAACCACAGCTGGTACATTATAATATTAAAGGTTAAAATTAATCGATTTGTAAGCTACTTACATATAAATTACCCATAAAGAAGTTTTTTATAATAACGTTATAATACATTTATGACAATTATGTTTCTACTTTTTTTTTAGGCTATATAAACATTTAAATGCTGTCATAAAATGGATTTATTCAAACATACATTCAATATTGAAGCACATGTTAATTACAAATACAAGGGATATGCTATAGCCTATAGTGCATATATGTACCAAAATGATCGTCTCTAAGTTTATTTTTGTATCTGACTAACAAGTATTTGGACACTAAACAGCTTTTTTGAGGTAAATGTGACATTTTTTACTATTTGTTTTATTGACGTCTTTCTGCGGTTGAAACACTCATTGAGCGATTACATGAGACATGATACAGCTTTCGTTAAGTTGTACTGTATCTTTCAACATAC
This sequence comes from Elopichthys bambusa, assembly GCA_037101425.1. NCBI lineage: Eukaryota > Metazoa > Chordata > Actinopteri > Cypriniformes > Xenocyprididae > Elopichthys > Elopichthys bambusa. Next base: position 29,517,959 of record CM074436.1, read on the forward strand.
CTTCAGAGGTTTTTGTAACTAGTAAAGTGAAAGAGATGATCGGTTTGTGTGCTCTGCCTGAGGCGCGTGAACACCAGAAAAGATTGCGACAGAGACGTGATATCTATGATCTCACTCCAGTCTATGGGAAAGTAGCCCATTTTTCAATGAAATGATCACTCAATAGTATCTATTTTATTTGTTCTCTGACAAAGCGCACAGCCACAACAGACTTTATGCACGGAGCGTTCTTTAGAACTTCCGCAATAATTTAAGCCAGCTCGAAAACTTCCAGTGAAATGTCACTTGCTGGTTGAGCATCAGTAGTGTAATACTTAGTTTATAATCAGAATATAGTCACTTAAATAGTCAGGCATAGCATTCATTTAGTTATTCAAACGTAAGACAGCATAAAAAATACATACATAAATAAACACATACCTCAGTGTTCCTCCTCGGCTAAATTCAACTTTCGTGTGAAAAAAAAAAAAAATTAAAAGCAAGATCTCGCGCTTGTGCCGGGAGTACCGGCGAGCCTCGGAAGCTAGATAAGGTTTCAACAAGTCGCTAGATTTGTCACAATGCGCTTTCTTGGGGAAAAAAGTCTCTAAATATGTCTGAAAAGTCGCTAAGTTGGCCCTTCCGTCTGAAAAGGACTCAATTTTACTCATCAGGTCCCAGCCCACCACTGTCCAAAACGGCGTTACGACAATTTTGCACCAGCCGGAGACAATTACAAAACTGGTTCTGCGTGTGTATCACACAAGTGTACATATTTTGCGACAGCAAATCAAAGTTATTAATTATGAAGCCTATATTCAAAATAAACTGGTAGTATTATTCTTTTATTCAAAACTAGTACAAAAGTACAAAATAAAGTCATACAAACTGAAATTTATGACAGTGTAGCTTTGATATTGTTTCAGCAACGTTGTAAGTTTCAGTCTGGAAGTTTCCATGTAAAACAAGCCACATAAAACTTCAGAAATGTACTTGATATGTAACCTGATATAACCTCATAAAGCCTATATGTGACGATGCTGAGGCTGTTTATGCAGAAAGCTCTTCATGTTCCATGTCAGCACTGATGAATAAATAACTACTCTGTGGGAAATATTGTGCGCACTTATATGGTGTGTGTCAACTCCCTGAAAAGTATGACTATTATAACCATGGTTGTTGGAGGAAAATGTTTGTTTTCTAGCCATACAGCCGTAGGGATGAATCACAATCAATGCAGGAAGTGCGTAAACAAAGGGTAAAAACCTTGCCACAATTAGTCCCCTCACAAAACTTTGATATAAGTATTTAAACAGCAAGTAAGCCTTGCAAGTCACTAAACCTAAAGACAACAGAAAATCTAAAAAAAAAAAAAAAAAAAAAGTGCTCAAATAAACACTTCACTTAAAAAACTAATAATTAAGCTACCAACATGGTGGAAAACAATGTACAGGACTTACATTGTTCATGTACTCGCTCAGCAGGTCTTGCAGGGCCTGGCGCACGGCGTTGCACTCTGCTACGATGCGTTCACGCCGATCGTCGCGTGTGCAGGAAGAGTCAGCCATGAGGGCGGCGCCACTAATGATGCTCTCCAGACGTTCCTCCAGTGACGGCCTGAAGCGAGCCTCACTAAATGTTAGTGGGTCCAGAATGATCTTATTCTGAAACAGAACAAAAGATAGTCAGGATTATGAACTGAGTTTCTGTTTAAAACATTAAAATCCATAAACACCTTTAAGTGGAATAAGTCACTAGTAGGTTGCTTTCCAGCACTGTTAGTATGAGCATTGTGAGTCATATCATCAATTGCATACATTTTTATAAAAAATAAATTACATAAATTACATAAAATATTTTTAACATGAATATGACAATGTTAATATAGTTGGTCTTGTATAGACTTGTTACTGCCAAGAGATACACAGACATGCTGCTGTGTGCATGTAAGATATGCTGCTGCTACATGAACAGGTATACAATTCCTGTAGCAGATCTAGACAGGTGGAGCTGGGGGAGGTGGAGGGTTTCAGAGGATCTCTAATAACGTGTCAAAGGACTAGCCTACAGCTAACAGTGAACCAGACTATGTAAATGTTGAACAAGCAATCTCACTGGCTACAGAATCAGTAGAAGTTAATCAGCTTGTGCCATGTATTAATGATAGGATTGCTTGCAGATTGCATGTAAAGGACATATCAGCCTGCACATATAGAGTTTAATGACTGAACTAGAAATATAATCTAAAGTGCCATAGTAACATCTGGCTGTTTCACACACAAACTTCTCAATCATGGATGAAATATTAAAGGGTTAGTTCACCCAAAAATGAATTTTCTGTCATTAAGTACTCACCCTCATGTCGTTCCAAACCCGTAAGACCTTTCATCTCCGGGACACAAATTAAGGTATTTCTGACGAAATCCAGTGTTTTTCTGTTTGTTTGTTTTATCCCCCATATAAAGCAACATAAATACTATCATTCAAGGTCCAGAAAAGTAGTAAAGACATTGTTAAAATAGTCACAAGACTACAGTGGTTCAACCTTAATGTTATGAAGCGAAGAGAATACTTTGTGTGCGCAAAAACAGTCTCGTATGCAGTTGACGTAGCACTTCTGCGCTTCCGTGTTCTACATCCGAACGCCGGCTCAGTATTGGCCGGCTCCTGCATCAGCATCACACGTATGCGGCATTCGGACTTAAACACGGAAGCGCTGAACTGCGTTCACTGTGTCAACTGCGTATGAGACTGACAGGGTAGAGGTTGAACATTAAGGTTGAACCACTATAAGGTTGAACCAGGGCAACATTACAGTTGAACCACTGTAGTCGCGTTGACTATTTTAACCATGTCTTTACTATTTTTCTGGACCTTGAATGACCGTAATTACGTATCTTTCAATGGGGGTATTTAAAAAAAAAAAAAAAATTTGGACTTCATAAAAAATATCTTAATTTGTGTTCGGAAGATGAACAAAGGTCTTATGGGTGTGGAACGACATGAGGGTGAGCAATTTATGATAGAAATTTCATTTTTGGGTAAACTAACTTTTTAAGACCCTATAGTCAGTCATGAACTGTCGATGTACTGTATAAAATAATCAAACACTATCTTTAGATTAGTCTCAGAACTGTAAATAAAAAAATAAAAAAATAAAAATCCCCCATATGGTAGAGGTTTTGCGTAGCAGATAGGAGATAACAAGCCTTGTGAGATGTTTGTCATAGTTTCCATTAGTGAACCACTGAAGACATTCTGCTGGAGCCTATATCCAGAGGCTGTTATAAGGTGACCTTCAAGGCAAGATCCAGGGCCTCGGTTACAACCACATTGTGATTTAATGAGGCTTTTAAACACAGGATGCAGACTCAAGAACACCCTCCCTTTTTATTATTGAAAAGTTGCTACCAAATACAGGCTTTATTATCTCTAGGGCTGGAATGGGAAAATTACCATATTGATAGTGGCAATATTATGTTTTACGGCTATATATGAATACGGCTTCGGCAGCAGTTTGCATTTTGTGGACTTTGCCAGTGCAGATGAGGTGGTGGTGGCATTTAGAGGAACCAGAGGTGGCTAGTGCCCTTTACTTTTGAGACTAATATTCAGAAAACCACTTCACCAAGCAGTTAATAATAAGTTCACAGATCTTTCATCATTTATATATCGGCATTCACTTCCTGTTATTTGGCATGTCCACAGGCACGAAATGATGTTTGCATCTTTTGTATGTGCTAATCCAGTAGCAGTATTGCCAGCTAACAACAGCACAATTTGAGAGAGAGAGAGAGAGAGAGAGAGAGAGAGAGAGCACTTTCCCATAATAGCCAGTTGCCATGGAGATCAACTATTAAGTAAAAGCTGTAGCAGCAGTCTTGGCCAACTTAATGACTCAATGATAAATATGTGGACATTTATTGGTTTGTTTGAAATCTGTCGGCGTCAAGTTCCCGGCTCTATTGCGGTCCGCCCGCTTTTGTCTGATTGAGGGACTAAAACAAAGACTAATGTGAAATGTTTGAGTGGAAAGCAACAAGCAGATCTTTCAGATGCTGAAAGGCTGGCGAAAAGCCATTGTGAAACAATTTGTAGAGATTACTTAGATCTTGTGTGACTCATATGCCGACTACACATTCCAGTTATGATTCGATTTAGTTAAAGACAACATGAAACAGCCTTTACATAAACATTTGACTTTTGTAATGCAGCATATATTCGAATGAAACAATATTTAGCTGGAACTGATCTGGATTGTGGTATTTGTGGTTAATAGTATTTCCCCCACTTGCATGGCCTTTAGCATTTTTTTTTTTTTTTTTTTTTACAATAGCATTCACTCATCAGAAGTGATGAATTTTGCACAATAAGACCAAGGAGATTTTTATTACGCAAGTAAACAGCGTCAGTTTGTTGTCACATTGTCCTTAAAGGGATAGTTCACCCAAAAATTAAAATTTGTGGTTAATTTATTCATCCTCGGGCCATCCAAGATCTAGGTGACTTTTTTTATTTAGTAGAACATTAAGGAAGATTTTTAGCTGAAACCGTGGTCCTCTGTGATTCATATAATGGAAGTCAGTGGGTGCCGTCACTTTGAGATTCGAAAAAACATATGCAGACAAAATAAAATTAATATCCATTATTCCTGATGATATATTGAGGTCTAGCAATCGGTCTATGCAAGAAACTGAACGTTACTTACAGCATTATTAACTGTATTATTATCCACAGCCTCAGCAAATGGTCCTGAGCGAATTCCCGGCAGTCTGCAGCATGAGCTTCCTGACGCATAATGACGTATGTGTAAGAGATCGGCGTCTTGTGGTGCCATCCCAAAGGGGCACAAAATCACTCTCACGGACCCTCTCCTGGTCTGTTCCTGGTTGGTGGAATGAGCTACCACGCTCTATCCGAACAGCTGAGTCTTTAGCCATTTTCAAAAAACTGCTAAAGACATATCTTTTTCGTCAACACTTGACCCAGTAATATAGCACTTTTTATTTATATTTTACTCTTTCTTTTTTAACTTTCTATTCTTTCTCCATCTATTTGTGTATATATTTAAAAAAAAAAAAAAAAAAACCTTGCTACGAGCACTTTACTGATGAAACTGTGACTTGACACGACACTTACATACTGTTTTTGGATTGTACTCATGTTGATTCGACTGCTTCTAGTACTCTCATTTGTAAGTCGCTTTGGAGAAAAGCGTCAGCTAAATGACTAAATGTAAATGTAAATGTAAATGTAAATGTAGATCAAACGCTGAGAATCTATGAAAAGTCAATCTTCCCAATCGAGATCACGCATATATAGGTTGCGGCATCCGGGTAATCACAGGTAAGTACGATTCTGATGAACAATACAACACACGCGTCTTCTCTCTCTGTTGTAAACAAACACAGCGTCAGCTCACGTGTGAGGTTGCTCCCCCACATGTCATTATGCAACAGGAAGCTTGCACTCCAGACTGTCGTGAATGTGTTCAGGACCATTTGCCAAGGCAAATGTGCATTAGAGGTAAAAATGTTGCGAATAATGTTTCGTTTCTTGCATAGACTAATCATTTCGCTACATAAGACCTGTATCGTCAGGAGCCGCGAGTATTAATTTTGTTTTGTCTGCATAATCTGATGGCACCCATTTTGAATCTGATGACACCCACTGACTTCCGTTATCTGAATAACAGAGGACCACAGTTTCAGCTAAAAAAAATCTTCTTTACTGTTCCAAAGAAGAAGAAAAAACACCTTGGATGGTGTTAATCACTGTAAATTAGTGTAAGTAAATTAGTTAATCACTGTTTGCGGATACCAAATAAATGAGAAATGCTGTAAACTGAATCATACCTTTCACACAATTGTCTGTGACTTCTATTATAAAACAGCATTTTTTTTTTTTCGGTGTAAACTTTAGTGAAACCTCTCCTCCACTGACATCCATTTAAAAAAAAAAAAAAATCAAGCATCCTTGTCTTGTCTCCTTCCGTGCTTACCGCAGTGTTAGCAGGTGTTACGTCCGTTCTGGCTAAGGTTGCAGGCTTGCCTTCAAGTGGCTTTCTTTCAAGTAATCCTGAAGACTTTGATTATCTTGTTCAGGTGTGTTTGATTAGGGTTGGAGCTAAACTCTGCAGGAAAGTGGACCTTGAGGGCCAAAGTTAAGAACCTCTGGTCTAAATAAATGACAGATTCTTTACACTAACAAACATATACAACAGTGTGAATAGCCAATCAGCAAAAAAGAATATTTGAGACTGGAATGAGCTATCAAATTTTTGCTAACACTATATTAACTGAAACAGTCATTATAAATATATACCTAGAAAACAATTTATAATCTGCTGTATTTTCTTAAAAATATATATATATATTATAGACATTACAATGTTTATTTACATAGCTACACATTATAAAACCACATTATTGTGACAGGTGCTATTTTATCAAGACACAAATCTTATATATATATATATATATATATATATATATATATGACATTTGTACTGTCTTACTGATGCAATGTGGGGCGTATTAGCATAATTACAGGGTTTTTTCTACATTGAAAATTTTTTGGCGGCCGCCAAAACGAGTTTTTGTCCCGCCAAAGCCTTGTTTGATCAGTTATTGTGATTTTATGAGTAATGCAGATGAGTTCTGCGCTTATGATAGGGCGCATGTTAACTGACGGAGAGAACGAGCAGAGAGCTCCTCCCTTTGTGCGTGCGCACTCTCTCTGTCTTCAAACTAAGCACTGTCTTTTGCCATGTCCCTTGCACATATTAATCTAAATCAACTGCCACGATGCTAAAAGTCCAGAAGAACGAATCCATTTTTTTTCCCTGAATAACTGCGTTTAGAGTGGAGTGAGGTGAAACCAGAACAAAGCAAGTTGTTGTTTGCTAGGTGCATTCAATTAAGGTAGAAAATTAGACTATTAGTTAAAATAAACTTTTTAATGCTACTTTTTAATACAGATTATTAAGATTATTATTATTAATGTAAGTACCAAAATAATAATCAGGTCTAGCAAAGAAGCATCTTTACTTCTTACAAAGCTATGAAATCACAGATTTTTTTTGCAAAGAGGGCAAGAAAGGATTACATTAAGAGTGGCAGGTAATTTATTGTCAGTACTGGGCTTGCAGATCACATGGGTATGGTACTTTTTACTGTTTGTGTGGATGACCATATCTGTCAGCCACCACCAAAAACCATTTTTGACCCAGGAAAAACCCTGATAATTAGTATTTTATAATGATTTCTGATGGATCATGTGTCACTGTAGGCTGGAGTCAGCATTGCCATCACGGAAATAAATGACATCTTATAATATATTAAAATATATTAAAACAGCTATTTTAAATTTTATATTTTAAATTTTATATTTTAAATATATATATATATATATATATTATTTCACAATATTAATGTTTTACTGAATTTTGGATCAAATAAATGTAGCCTTAGTGAGCATAATGCTTTCAAAAAATATTTAAAACAATTTACCAACCCCAAACATTTGAACGGTAGTATATAAATAAGAACATTATATATAAAAATATATAGAAATAAACATCTGTATATTCAATACACCAGTGTTAATTTTATTAACGAAAACTATGATGAAAAATGTTCGTTGACAACCTTTTTTTCCATGACTAAGACGAGACGATGAGAGACAACACCATGTCATTTAACGATAACGTGACTAAAACAACACATGCCATATCGTTGACGAAAAAAGACAAGACTGAAATGTGGGTAAAAGACTAAAAACTTTTCTAAAAACACTCTTTTGAAATCACTTTTTGTTTTTGTCGAATAAAGGAGACAAAACATAACATTGTTTTAACAAGCGTTCATGCCAGATTTCCAGAATTCAAACCCCCTATCAGAGCTTTTCTGTTAAAAGAACACGTTTACTTAAACTTTGCCATCCGGCAACTATACACACAAGCTCTCTCGACACTGAGGAAGAAGCGCGGAAGACCTGAAAACACAGACAAGTAAGCTAGAGTTCAGCTATCTTCATTTGAGATTTTCTACTTAAATCAAAGTGTCATTCAGTCGGTGTCTATATTTCGCTGCTCGTTTGCGACCAAGTGTAGGCTGATATCCAGCAGTGGCCCTCAAACTGACGTACACGAACAAAATGCTGAGTTAAAATAACATAAAAACTGAACATGTATTTAGGTTTTAGCAGGTTTAATTCCGTAAATACACAACATTCAGCCAAATTACCTTATCTTTTCCGGACAAAACTGACTGCATCCACGCCAGCAAATCGCGCTATAAGTGCTGTTCTCTACAATACCTTTGTGAAAGTGGGGATTTAGCATTTACTAGCATGAAGAACAAATATAGACACAGACTGCATATAGATTTAAGATTAAAGCTCTCTTCGATACAAAATTATTCCCTTTGGCGAGTTATTGTTTTTAATTTTGATCTTATTATACGAGCAAGAATGCAATGTTTCCCGAATATCCACACGATTTCAAATGTGACATTGGTTTTATACAACACTTCAACAAACAAAAGGGTGATATTAAGTGATGTACATTTTAAACATTATTTTTGCTCTATTTTGCAAAAGATATAAAGATATTTATAAAGGTAAAAAAATGCACTGTAAAAATCGATTTAAGAGGGCAAATATTGTCCCTTAATGGAAAAGGTGTAACTGCAGTAAGTGGAAAAGAGAGGGTACGTAAAAGGATGTTAAATCCCTCAGGGGGTACGACACTGTAAAAAGTTTGAGAACCACTGAAAAGGGATATGTAGAATTGCACAAGTGCTACTGCTAAGAGTGCAATGTCAATACAACCTTGATTAAAATTTTTCATAAGCTTAAATGAATTGGTCTAAAGAGAAAAATTATGACTGTTTTGTCTAAAGATAAAATAGCTATCAAAATTAACTAACTAAAAGTAATGACTAAGACTTGACAAAAATGCAATGACTTTTCATCGACTAAAACTAGACTAAAATATGAAGGACAAAAATGACTAAAATGTGACTAAGACTAAGGAGCTAAATCAAAAATGGCTGCCAAAATTAAAACTGCAATACACAGAACATCTAAGAACATATGTAAGACCACACATACCTAAAAAAAATAAAAAAAAAAATAAAAAAAATAAAAAAAACTACAATATGCACTAAAAAAGACATATGAAGTGAAATGTAAAAAGCCTTTCTGAAAGGGTGCCATCAATTTGTCAGCGAAAACATAATTAGTCCAGATTGATTGCTGAGGAGTACACAAACTCATCTGTAAAAATGGATCATGATGAGCCAGACGCAATCAGTTATATAGCGAACTGTATGCATGAGCGTGTATGTTTTAGAAGTGGGTGGGATTGCCACTTACTCCTCTCACAGAATGTGACAGGTTGTTTGTCAAGGACGGTATAATGAGGGAGCGTACAGGAGAGCGGTGCATTGAACGTAACCTACTTTTACACAGTGACTAAAGAGCTTTGGAGTGAGAGGACGGAAAAGAAGAAAACATGGGTGAGAGAGAGAGCAAAAAGGACAGAAAGAGTGTGACGAACAACAAAGTTGGCTAGCCTGGTGACTAGTCTGTGCGGGTTATTAATGGCTACTGTCTATCTAGGGTGTCTCTAATTTTGGCTGGAATCCAGCAAACCATCGTCCTACATTCAACGAGTATCTGTGAGTGTGCGGACATACAGCAAGGTTAAGAGGGATGGTGCTCCATCTGATTGAGTCATACAAACACCACCTGCTCCACTGCAGTGCCACCAACACTTCACCCTTTGATACGCTATTAAAACGTTTCTGTCATCACTGTAAAGCGACTGCCCACATCAGAAGTCTGTCTAGTGTGTTTCTGTTGTGCATTGGCGAGCCTTCTGTCCACCACAATGGTTTATATACACCAACTTGTAAATCTGAGTTCCCACAGTCTGTAGGGTAAAAGAGTTCTAAAACTGAGAAAGCCTGAATAAAAACATTTTGGTGACAGATGCAAAGGAAGAATGGCAAACCATGTCTTAAAATGGTTTTCTGACTTGTCAAGGAAATCTCATATATGCCACAATGGCCAAAAGCAGCAAACCATATTAATTCATGAGTCTGCCCTTAAAGAGGTCATTTCACTATTTATGTGTGAAATGAGATTCAGTGGTTTTCCATACTCACACATAAGGTGCTGTTGTGCTATCGGGTCACGTAATATGTGCTGCCCCATTAATAATGGCCTGTATTACATTGTGACACTTTCACAAAACAAAAATGTTTTATTCAGGTTTATCAGGTTTATTAAAACAATTGTGGATCTTGGAAAAAATAAACCTGAGCAGCTTTTTTTTCTAATGCTGCGACAATTTGGAAAATATATGCAGATCAATATCGGCATTGGGTAGCCCATTTCAATCATGAAAGTTCTCGAAGATACAATATGTTTTCATAATACACATCTAAAATCTTTTTTTCTTTTTTTTTTCTTTTTTCTTTTTGTATAGGACCCCTTAAAGAGAAGAATCAATTACTTTGTACTGCCATATATAAATGTAAATATTTAAATGCAGAGTACAAATTCAGATTCTTTCTTTCAAAACTACTTTAACCTGATATGAGAGGTTCAAGGATGTTTGCAAACCTCAAAACCATGAAATACACAAATGCATCTAAACACAAACACACACACACACACACACAGGTTTGTTTTGCTATCAAAGTGACAACATTTCATAGGCGTAGTAGTTTTTATACTGTACAAACTGTACATTCTATCCCCCTACACTACCCCTACCCCTAAACCAATACCAGTGTAATGCCCATGTCATTATACAAATTTGTGTCCTCATAAATCACAAAAATGCATGCACGCGCACACACACACACACACACACACACACACACACGCACACAAAGTAATAATTATTATTATTATTACTACAAAAAAAAAGAAAAAAAAAAAAAAGAACTGGTTGGATTCATAACATGCTGGCAAATAAAAGCCAGAAATGACAACAAATATAAGCACATCACCAAAACTGTTTTAGATTCATTTAGTGCTGAAAGAATGAGGAATGACCGTGCAAAGATAACCACTGCATCAGTCATTCAGAGACAAAAAGAGTTGTTCGTTAATCAGTTCCACTGTGGTTCATAAATCGTTGCTTCGTCCTTTCAAGATAAGAAGCAATAGAAGAAACTAGTTTGTTGAAAAGTCAAAACAAGTAACACTGAGCAGTGAGAAGTTAAAAATAGTGTGATGGGAAGTTAAATATACAATTATATATCATTTATAATTTACTGTTATTAATATATAAATTAATTATATAATATAATCTATAATTTATTTCTAAATAAATCCTTAGAGTCAGCGGTCAAGCACAGAAGGAAAAGGCTAGATTTCTGCATTCATAATACATTTCATTAACTTTCACTGCAAATGCCAAACTGATTTTAATCAATGTCTGTCATTTGAAAGGGGTGGAGAATGAAACAGGGGGAAAAAATGCTATGTAACCTCCAATCACAGCGACAGAGACAAAGAGACAGAGACTTTAAAAACGGGTTTGTTTGAAAGGGCACAAAGAGCCATGGGAGCCTCTGGAAAACAACTCGTTTGAATACAAGAGAGAAAATGCAGAGGAGAGAGAGCGCCTGGGGAATAGCCCCTATTGTTATTCCATTTTGTGCTTATTGCAGTCACAGGGTCTGAGTGACAGTCTGAAGCGACAGTGAAGAAGAGAGAGGAAGAGTCCAACTCGTCCTTGATGTAGCTGATACTTTCATTTTACTAGCAATGTCCAATTCATAACCAAATCGTTGATTCGAGACAAATCTTTTTAATGATTCGACTGAACCGGTTCGCAAAACTGAACAAGAAGTTCATGAATTGTTCACAAGTCAACAACTCACCGACTTACTTAACCAAGAACAGGTTTGTAAGGGTGCTTTCACACTAGAACGTTTGGTGTGCATCCAGGTTCGATTGATATTTTTGTAAATATTTTATATCTTTTCATAATATATGAAAAGCTGTCCCCTCAAAATAACTCAACACACAGCCATTAATGTCTAAACCGCTGGCCACAAAATTGAGTACACACCCCAAAGTGTCAGTTTTTTTTTTTTTTTGTGTGTGGCCACCATTATTTTCCAGCACTGCCTTAACCCTCTTGGGCATGAAGTTCACCAGAGCTTCACAGGTTGCCACTGGAGTCCTGACGACATCACAGAGCTGGTGGATGTTAGAGACCTTGCGCTCATCTATCTTCCGTTTGAGGATGCCCCACAGATGCTCAATAGGGTTTAGGTACCCTCAGCTTCAGGCAGTGGTTGTCTTGGAGGTGTGTTTGGTGTCGTTATCATGTTGGAATACTGCCCTGCGGCCCAGTCTCTGAAAGAAGGGGATCATGCTCTGCTTCAGTATGTCACAGTACATGTTGGCATTCATGGTTCCCTCAATGAACTGTAGCTCCCCAGTGCCAGCAGAACTCATGCAGCCCCAGACCATGACACTCCTACCACCATGCTTGACAAGACACACTTGTCTTTGTACTCCTCACCTGGTTGCCGCCACACACGCTTGACACCATCTGAACCAAATACGTTTATCTTGGTCTCATCAGACCACAGGACATGGTTCCTTAGACTGCTTGTCTTCAGCAAACTGTTTGCGGGCTTTCTTGTGCATCATCTTCAGAAGAGGTTTCCTTCTGGGATGACAGCCATGCAGACCAATTTGATGCAGTATGCGGCGTATGGTCTGAGCACTGACAGGCTGACCCCCCACCCCTTCAACCTCTGCAGCAATGCTGGCAGCACTCATACGTCTATGTCCCAAACACAACCTCTGGATATGACGCTGAGCACGTGCACTCAACTTCTTTGGTCAACCATGGCGAGGCCTGTTCTGAGTGGAATCTGTCCTGTTAAACCGCTGTATGGTCTTGGCCACCGTACTGCAGCTCAGTTTCAGGGTTGTGGCAATCTTCTTATAGCCTACGCCATCTTTATGTAGAGCAACAATTCTTTTTTTCAGATCCTCAGAGAGTTCTTTGCCATGAGGTGCCATGTTGAACTTCCAGTGACCAATATGAGAGAGTGAGAGCGATAACACCAAATTTAACACACCTGCTCCCCATTCACACCTGAGACCTTGTAACACTAACGAGTCACAAGACACCGGGGAGAGAAAATGGCTAATTGGGCCCAATTTGGACATTTTCACTTAGGGGTGTACTCAATTTTGTGGCCAGCGGTTTAGACATTAACGGCTGTGTGCTGAGTTATTTTGAGGGGACAGCAAATTTACACTGTTATACATTGTGGCAAAGTGTAATTTCTTCAGTGTTGTCACATGAAAAGATAAAATAAAAGATAAAATAATAGATGTAAAATATTTACAAAAATGTGAGGGGTTTACTCACTTCTGTGAGATACTGTACATGTGAGGTAAGCAACGCTATGCATTTTGTCACCTTCTCCTGCGTTGTTACCAAGCAACAGGGGTAAACAGCTGCAGCTTTGATGATGAAAATGCATCGCGGTTCCAACTCAAATAATATTGTGTGAACACAGTCCAGCGGGGGCAGGAGAGGGGGGAACAATCAAACTCTGGATCGGACCAGGCAACCGAACCAAGTGTGAAAGCACCCTAAAACCAAATAAAAAACCAAAACCAAATAAATAAAAAAAAGTGAGCTGACACTAAGAGCATTTTATCCATTAAACAGATGAAAAGTAAATTTAGCCATATAAAACGTACTGGAAATATCTTTATAACTAGATTGCATGACAGATTTATCAAAACACACAAAAAAAGCTCTAATAAAAAGCATTATGCAGCTAAGGGATATAAATTAAATTTGATATTGTTTATTGCAAATGCAAATTATATTATAAATGCTTTTATGAGCTGAATCATGGCTGCAACAAACCGCACCGGGAGACAATCACAATAAACATTAATTAAAAAATGCAATAAGCAGTAGCATTTGTCTACATATGGCTCTTTTGGAATAAAAATGTAATATGCCATGTGGATGCCAGGTACCATGTGATGATACCATTGATCAGTGTTGCCAGGGTTGCAGTTTCTTGCAGTTTCATATTCTTATGACGTAGTTGAAGGAATATTACTGAGCTGCAGGTTGAAGGTTTTTTGAGCTACTTTTATGATATACTGTGGCCACCAAAAGGTTTATCTGTATGAAATCTGCTTTGGGCAGGCAACCCTGCCACTGATCCCACTCTGGGTCAGAGATGGGTCTAGGGTCAGTGAATATCTGGGGCCTCTGTGGATGCATATGGAGCCATTGTTTGAAGAAATAGAATATGATACACTAATATAGAAGTTAAAATGTTACATCTGCAAGGACGTTTTCTATAAAGTAAATCTCACAGCTGAAGCTAAAGATCACCTAACCTTTAGTCTAGGCCAAAGATCTTGTGTTGTCTTGTATTTGAACTCTTGCTGTATTCATTTATAAATGTTTGTTAAAAGAATGAGGCTAGAACGCTACGATTTACACATGCATTCACTTTGTTGCAGAATAAGCTACAAGATGCCAATACTGTAATAATGATACTTTAATTTAAGCCCGATTTAGAACATAATTGCAGCTATAAATGGATTTAATGGTGTTACAAATTGTCAGCCATGAAATCTTTGCCACTATGTTGATATAAAAACATTTGGTGCTTCACTAAAAAAACATTTGGGGCTTAAGATTTAGAAGCCCACCCTTATTGCTCTGGGTGAAATAAATAAATGTACATTTATTCATTCAGCAATGAGGCTTTTATCCAAAGCGACTTACAAATAAAGAGTAGTACAACATTAGCAAATTGTCAGCTAACATTTTACTTATGTGCTTAGGGAGGCCCAGAAGATGCATCTGAGACATCATTTATATACATTATGAAAAAGTAGATTTGCATACATTTTTAATGCACAGATGGGATATAATTTTACTTAAAACTAGAATCTCAATATTACACTTTCGGAAGATGAAGTTCATTCTTAAGCATAGGTGAGAGATAGGTGATAAGAGGTAATAAAAGATGTGTGTTGATTGCTGTGATAACGGTGAGACGCAAAAGTGATGATGTACTTTGAGATGTGATTTAAAAATAGAATTATATATGCTGTTTGTATATATATTAATGATTAAACAAAAACTGCACCACTACACATTTTGAACCTAAAAAGCATGAAATAAGCCTATCTAAAATAAAATCAAATAAAATCAAATAAAATCAAATAAAATTTGTAGTAGTCTGATTTTGCCTGGGTCAAACCACTTGGGACAAGGCCACAAACAACTGACCACTTGTTAAAAAAAACACATAATGTCACTATTTTGGTAAGGAGATAAATTAATGCCCAAATCTCTGAATGCTGTGCGGAACTTTGAAGGGGCCTGTGACCTTGCTGTGCACATGGCACATAGAAAAACAACTTCAGCAGACAGTTCTAGGAGGTCGAACCATCTGGACAAAAGCACCTAAACTGAGTTTCAATAATCACAGGTTTCGTAAGGACATACTGTCAAAGTTGTTTTAAAGGCTAACAACGGGGGTGGCCGTTGCATTTTAGCTGTTATCATCAGGAATACAAGAAGGTTTAAAAAAATTGCTGCCAAAGACAGAGGTTCTGAAGAACAGCAGCACACATGGTGTCCTTAAAGGTCATCTGCACACATGTTTTTCAAGTGTGTCTTTGGGCTGCATTGTTAGAAGACACAATGGGAGCTTTAAGGGCATTTTCTTATAAATAAAAGACTGATAAAGTATGTCTTCATCGCCCACAGCATTAGCCTGTCTTCCGTTCATATGAACATTCAGCAACTTGGAAGCAAGTAGTATGTTTAGGTCAGGCCTGACTATAGTGGGATCCCACCACAAGGCTGAGGGAAGAAAGAGACAGTCCATGATTGATCAGGCTCCTGAGAGCTAGTTGTGCTCAAAGAACAGATGTGACAATTTTGATGTAATGAAATAGAGGGGGAAAAAACACCTAGGAATAGCTCATCCAAAAAAAAAAAAAAAAAAATTAAATGTCATTATTTACTGACCTACATGTTGCTTATTCTTTTCAATGAAATTGCTGATTTGGCTATAGTGGTTTTCAAATTAAAAGCTCATTGGAGGGGAAGCTGTCCAGGACAGACTATTTTTCCTCAGAAAAATAGGCCCCCAATTTCAAAGATCCAGCAGTATATTTAACCGTGGGCATGCGGTACTTTTTATCCCTGTTTGCACCAGAGCCATCTGATGGGTTTTCTGCAATAAAGCTCTTCTTTTAGTTTTATCCGACCATAGAACCAGGTCCCGTTTGAAGTTCCAGTAGTGTCTGAAAACTAACATATATACCGCCATACTAGTGCTGGGCGGTATACCGGTTTCAATTTCGAGACCGATATGATATGACTGACGAAAAAAACTCTACATAAATATAATTAATCAAAATAACAGTTTTCATTGTCCTGATGGTGGAATTTCCAATGCTTTAGCTATTTTCTTACAGCCACTTTGTATTTTGTGAATCTTTTGCTGCATCTTAGAACTATATTCTTTGTTTTTACCCCTTGTAATGGATGATTAAGGAAATTTGTTCCTCATATGTATACTTCTGTGAAACAGAAGTCATGGCTGGACAAATTAATGTTCCTATTCACCCTGGTGTGTTAAAAAGGTAAATATGAACAGGAATATACTAGATATTTTACTCATAAGAATTTCTAGGGGTGCCAATAATTGTGACTTGAATTAAAACTTTTAACAAAAAATCTAAAGGATAAACAATGCAGATTTAGTTTCACAGCCTTCTTTGATCATATTTACCACTTTTATGCTTATTTATTTGTTTGTTGGAGGTTAACAGTGGTTGTCACTACACATTTTATAAACTGTAACAAATGGAAAATAGCTATTTGAAGATGCTTCAAAATATTTATTTTTGTTTCACAAATGAAAGTCAGATAGATTTGGAATGATATCAGGGTGAGTAAATAATGCCATTGCTGGTTGAACTATGCCTTTAAATTCAAAAGGTGGTTCTGGCACTCGACTCAACTCCTGTTCTCATTTTCAATTTTGTATCTGTGCTCTGTGATAGGCTGAATGAAACAGTCTTCCATCTGACTGCTTCCTCAATCAATTTTGTACTGTTAGCCACACCTGTAATCCTCCTGCCTGCCTGCAAAAAAAAAAAAAAAAACTATATACTGACCAATCCCCCCCCCCCCCCCCCCCTCTCTCTCTCTCTCTCTCTCTCTCAACTACCTAGCCAGCTTCAAACTGTCATGTTTCCTTCGTTGTCTTTGGGGATGCTTTTGTGCAAAAAGTCCACATCTCAAACCGAGTATCACATCTTCATAATATTGATTAATTCAGTTATATGAATTAAAGACCATGGACCATTAAAGATGCTGTGAAGGAAATTTACCTATGCAGCTGCAAATAAGTGTCCAAATATTTTTGAGGCCGCTTGTACATAGTCAAAAATAGAAGAGACACATGTTGTTTCCCAAACCCACAGAGCAGCAGCTGGTTTCTGGTAATGTTCCTAACCTGCAGCGGACAGAATTGAGATTGTGAATACCCTTCAGCAGCACAGATATCTAAGTCACATGTGCTCACACACTAAGTGCCCCATTCATCACTCCAACGGCCCCAGAGTACAGCTAGAGCCGAGTAACGCAAGACTGTAAAACCTGGATTCTACACCTCTCATGTCCTTCCATTTGAGTATCTGGGTTTTACATTTTCCACAAGACTGCATGACTGTTATTATCTAATCACTGATTTAAATAGATTAAATACAGACAGATTACTGTTTACAAACAAGTGGACACAGTTACAGAAGGTAGTTTGAGGTAATACTGTGGTCATGTATGTTATCTGGGTGAAGGATGAAAATAGAGATGAAGTGTTAGGAGGAGGTCACTTGCGCTGACCCTACACTGAGGTCACTGCCAAGAAGAGTTGTGCACCATTCCAAATTCTACACTCTAAAAAATGCTGGGTTAAAAGCAACCCAAGTTGGACTGAAAATGGACAAACCCAGCAATTGGGTTGCGTTAACCCAGCAGTTGCTTTAAATGTTTGCACAACGTGCTGGCCAGTTTTATTTACACCAACTATTGTTTAAAAATTACTATATGGTGTAGCGAACTTCATTTGATGAACTCTGCTAATAAGCGGTTGTTCCCTTTAAATAACGAGCTAGTAGATGTGACGTCATCTCCACAGCGGAAAAATAAAATGTCTGGTGTCAGGACACACGGTGGCGTTTCACATGGCTATTCAATTACTCTTGTTGATGTTTAGCTCTCCCGCTGTGTATGGACTATTTGAATCTCCCGCTGTGAATAGAATGTCTGAATTGCTTGTTGAAGCCGTGTACGGAGAGACATTGTGCACCTAACCTGATGTAAACAGAGACTGACAGTAAACCAGTCGTGCTAGGGAAAGTGTAAGTGTATCTCTCTTTTGCTATTGTTTATTTTTATGGGATGTTGTAAATGTGATTGTTATTTTGTTTTTGTGCTAATTATTTCATTTATTTGTATTTAGGGGAGGGTTTTTTTCTTTCTTTTGAACTGGATACGATTCAATACAAAAGCTCCACGGGCATTCCTAAAAGACTAAAAGAACTACGTACACGTTTAATGGTCATCTGTAAAAGTATGTTAAACGGACTAAGGAGTTATGAATTTGTTATAAGGAGTTATAACATACTCTGTATGTTTTGTTTATTTGCTATGTGTGAATTATTGTACTGATGGAATGTGTGTATGGGTATTATGAACTTTGTACTGCACTTCTTGAATATGTGAATATATGTTTTTACTTGCTTTGGGTTGTGAAGGGTCATTTGAATTTATGAAAAAAAAAAAAAACTAAACTTAACTAAAGAGACAGGATATGATAGGGATCATATATATTGGCGAGGACCTTTATTAGATTCCTATGGGACGGTTTAATTTATGATCATTTAAAATTTGTCTGGACGCTCTGCCAGACATATATATGCACTGTGTATACATATATATATATATATATATATATATAGAGAGAGAGAGAGAGAGAGAGAGTGCACAGCATAAATGAGTACACCCCCTCTGAAACTTCTAAAAGTCAGCAATTACTTAATTACTTAGAAGACATGTTAGGGTTCTTTAGAGATATAATGTTCCAGCAAGTCTGCTTAATCAATTACCAAAGAAGCATGTCAAAATTATTCAGGAAAATAAGATTTTCTTGTCAAGGTGATAAAATGTTGTTTAGCAAAAATGAGTACACCCTCCTAAAAGTTACTAAATTAAAATGAAATAAAACATTTCTGGTGTAAGTTTAAGGCAATGTTTGATCAACAGGTAAGTTTGTTGAACCAAAACATTTAAAGAGAAGTAATTTTTTGACAATTAAAAGTGTTATATAGCCCACTGAATCATTCTCAGACTAAATGCTGACAACAATGGAACCACTTGGGAGAGAACTGTCAGGAGACTTATTTCTTAGCACAAAAGAGGACAGTGGTACAAGAGGATTACCAAATTTTATTTGGATTACCAAATAAAAAATAGCAAACTTAACACAGAGATTCAAAAACAATGGACTTGTGACAAGGCCCCTGAAATAACCAGGCCTTCATTTTAAGCTTTCATTTAGTGATGAGGGATTTTTTTTTTTTTTGCAAGACAAAGAGCAGGAGAAATACCAAGCGAGTGTCTCAGAGCCAGCAAAAGCTATGAAAAGAGTGACTGTTTATCTCACAGAGTAAGATGCAGCCTGCGGAAATTACATGCATGGTTGTTGTTCTCACTGGAACTACCTACTGTAGCCAAAGCACAATAAAGTCAGTTAGCCATTTCCAAAGCCCATATTTACAAAATATAGGTTCTGGGAATCAATACTCTGGTCTCATGAGACCAAATCAATAATTTTGGATCTAACAGTATCCAAAATGTTATGGTGTTGCTAGAGGAGGAGTTCAGTGAGAAGTGCCTGGTTCCCACAATAAAGTTTAGTGGTAGTAAAGCTCTTATATAGGGATGAATGAGTGCTGAAGGTGTGAGGGAGTTGTGCTTTATCAATGCTGTCATAAATTCCCACACCACTGTGTAATTTAATACACAAACTTGAAACAGAAGATGTTACCCTTTCCTCATTCCCTGCATTGTTGGGTATTTTTTTAACATGACAATGAGGATATGCATTCTTCCAAGGTGAAAAACCTGTGGATATGTATTGCACTCAATCTTAACACTCTTGAGCACCCGTGGGGGATTATGTAGAGATGAGTTGAGCAACACTCCCCATTAAAGATCAGGGCATTTAAGGAGCTCATCATCCAGGAGTTAAACAGGACAGATGTGACAATTTGTCATGAACTTGTACACTCAGTGCCAAAAAGGGTCAGAGCAGTATATTCAAAATTATGGAAGGGGTAATACTAAGTACTAGAATATTATACATTTGTTGAATTAATTTCTGCAATCCTTAATTTAAACAAAATTGGCTAATTTACTTATTTTATGGCTATTAATTACATATATTTCTCCGTTTTTTTTTTATTATGTATAGGTTTAATACATTTTAGTTTTGCCATCTTTG
Organism: Elopichthys bambusa; assembly: GCA_037101425.1. Taxonomy (NCBI): domain Eukaryota; kingdom Metazoa; phylum Chordata; class Actinopteri; order Cypriniformes; family Xenocyprididae; genus Elopichthys; species Elopichthys bambusa. Next base: position 29,538,550 of record CM074436.1, read on the forward strand.
CCATCCATGCAGCAAACATTTTAAAATATCTTGAAAAAAAATACTTTATATACTGTTGATAGTTTTTCCTTTCATTTAAAATGTTTAGCCTACAAATTTGGACAGAATCTTGTTATAAAAGATAATTGTAGCCCTATTGGCTAAGACGGCAAATACTTTTTTTTTTGTTTTTTTTTTTTTGTTTTTTTTAATAAAATGCTGTACGTATTATTATTATTATTATTAAGTAGGCTACATGCAAACAAAGTAAAAAAAGTTGTTTTTTCTAAACAAACCGGTTTCAGAACGTTAATATTACAGAAGGAACGTTTTTAAGCCCTGGGTGGAAATATTATATTATATTATATTATATTATATTATATTATATTATATTATATTATATTATTTTATATTATATTATATTATATTATATTATATTATATTATAATACACAATCCCGTTATTGATGGATGGATGAACAAACAAATAAAAAAGTAACATAGCAGGGCTCTCAAGTTTTATCAAAAGTTTAGAGTGAGATTACATCTGTTATATTTGATATATTTGCAGCAGCATCCAATTATCTCAAGTTTTTGCTAGCAGTTCCTATTGTTCATAGTTGACCAGTACAAATAGAAATTATGCTGCTTGTTGACTTAAGTGTCCTGATGCCCTTCACATTTTATATGCTTGTTCACATCTGCCACACCTTGATGGGAACATGAGCTCTCCTGTCTGCAAACAGAGCACCAGTAGTAGGAGCTGGTTGTACCTATGGTATTTAATGGCCATTTGGTTGACCACTCACTTTTAAAAGTACACCTGATGGCTGCTCCACTTAATGCTTTCTTCTTCTTCCCTGTCTTGTCCACTGTCTCCTCTATGGTCTCCTCTATTTTCTCCCCAATTGTCTCCCTTACGGTCTTCCACCGTCTCTGCCTCCACCTCTTCCACTGTCTCCTCCTCTGATCTGGCAACCTTTTTAGGGGGCTGACCCTTTGGTGCCCAGAATGAAATAATACTCTTTTGCTTTTTCCCTAACATCTTTGAAATAAACAAATGCAATTATTAATGTATGCATTGCCAGGATATTAAACATTACTGAAATGATAGCCAGAGAGCTCTGCTTTAAGAGATGTAGTCTTAACATAGCTGAAAAGAGTATTAATACAGTGGAATTTCAAATAAAATAATGAAATACATCTCTAGTACTTTCCTTACTTTCAGGTAGCCAAATTAAGCTAAAGGTCCTGGTTGCAAAGCAGTTGGGAGAGTTTTTGACTGCATCAATAATAATTCAGCATGAATTTGGCTATATTCCCCAACATCAGCTCTCACTATCTTTGATCACAGGCAAGTGATTTAAAAAAAAAAATTAAGGGGTCGGGTGTAGTTTTGGTTTGAACACTGCAGGGTTTAGCGGGGTCCCAGGGCATGCTCCCTCATGAGATTTATTTGTGCGCTTGTTTGTTTGGTTGTTTGTTTGTTTTTGCAAAATGGTCTTTTGTGGTTTCATCCACATGCAATGTTGGTTAATAACATAACTGCATGTTTTTTATATTATTTAAGCATCTAAAATCTTATCAGTTTGACAGAATTTTACTTAAAGAACATTACTTAAACTGTTCTTATATTGAAAATGTTAATTTCCTGTCATCTGCTAGGTTTTTCCTAATATCTGTCATTATTAGTAGAAGACATTTTACACATCAGAAAAATCAATTGTTTAGTCCAGGGGTGTCCAAACTTTTTTAAAAGGGGGCCAGATTCGATGTTGTGGACAGGGGGGCGGTTTTAAATTTTGGTTTGAATGTTTTAAATTTTGGTTTGAATGTATGTATGTATATATATATATATATATATATATATATATATATATATATATATATATACATACATACATTCAAACCAAAATTTATTCAGACACCCTGAACATTTCATACATTAATACAGTTTATTCACTACAGTTTAAAAAATGGTAATAAAATATGACAAGATCTCAGAGTTAAACTGTGTCAGAAAAAAATTATCTTAATTATGTCAAAACATGGTCAGGTCAGAGTGTCTTAATAATAATTTTTGGTTCCAAATTTTTATCAGTTTTACTGGTTTTACAATTTTTGGGTATAATATGTCACAGTTTACTTTATTTTGCTATCCTCACTTACATAAATGAACTATAGTGTCCTGCACCCACTGGTAAAAATATATAAAAAATGTCTGAATAATTTTTGGTTTGACTGTATATGTATATATACATATTTATATTACATGTTTTGTATCTTGAAAACATGACAGATTTGACAAAAGCTTGAGCTGACAGTAAAGTAGCTTGAGATAGGACACAGGTGTAAATTTAATACACAAACAATATCTGTAAAACTGAAAAAAAGGTGAAATTTAAATATTATTACTGAGTTAGGACTCTATTCTTTTTTAAATTAAAAAGTACTCTAATTAGATCACATGTGTAAACTGTCCAATAGCGTGACGGAACGTCATAGGCGGGTAACGTCACTGACCAGGAAACTATAAAGCATACCCGAGAACAGAGAACGCTAACTTCTAATTGGATGAAGCAAGGTGCTCTCAGGCATGCTGGGAGTATGGCAGGGAGACGCAGCATCTCGTTCCCTATTCAGGGAACCAGGGTTACATACGTAACCCGAGACGTTCCCTTTCATGGGAACTCCCGCTGCGTCAAAACGCGGTGGGAACGCTATACCCACTACGCCATAGTCTCAAATGCCTGAGTGCATCAAGATGAGAGAACAGAAGACCCCGGAGTGGAGTCGAAATCTAGGTTGTAAAACCTGATGAAAGTATGATGAGAAGACCACCCTGCTGCATTGCAAATATCATGCAGGGAGACTCCTGAGATCAAAGTTTTGGAAGCAGCCATACTCCTAGTAGAGTGAGCCCAGACAGCCAAAGGAGACGGCTGCCCGGCAGATTCATAGGCAAGTGAGATAGCCTAAACCACCCACTTGCTCATCCTCTGCTTAGATGCAGGGTAACCTTTTCTAGGTGAGCCATAGCAAACAAACAGCTGGTCTGATTTACGCCACAGGGCAGCTCTGTGGACATACGCATCTAAGGCCCTAACTAGGCAGAGCAGATTAAGTTGTTCCTGATCAGGGTTAGTAAAAGGTGGAGGACAAAAGGCCTGCAGCGTGATAGGCCCCGCAACATTAGTAGGGATCTTAGGCACATAACCGGGTCTCGGGTGAAGAAAAGCTTTGACCATGCCTGGAGCAAACTCCAGACATGACGGAGCAACTGAAAGGGCCTGTAAGTCTCCAATTATTTTGAGAGACGAAATGGCCAGCAGAAAGATAGTCTTTAGGGTAAGACATTTTTCGTGAACCTCTTCTAATGGTTCAAAGGGGTGCAGGGTAAGACCCTCAAGCACAATAGCCAGGTCCCAAGCCGGTGTTCTTGTGCGCTGAGCAGGCCTCAGCCTCAAAGTTCCATGAAGAAATCAAGTAAGCAAGGGATTTCTCCCCACCGTGGTACCCTCAATGGGTAGATGATATGCAGAGATAGCTGTTACATAAACCTTCAAGGTAGAAGGGAATAAACCAGCGGAGAAACGTTCTTGCAAGAACTCGAGAATAGAAACAACAGCACAACTAGCTGGGTCCAAATTATTTTCTTTACACCAGGAAGAAAAGACTTTCCACTTAACAGAATATAATCTTCTAGTGGAAGGAGCTCTGGACTGGAGGATGGTCTCAACCACCTCGGTGGAGAGACCTGAATCTATGAGGTGAGCCCCCTCAGGGGCCACACCCACAGGTTCCATAACTCTGGGTGACGGTGAAATATCGTCTCGTCTGAGAGGGACCTCCATAGGGGGACCTTCTAGAAGGAACACTAGGTCCGAAAACCAAACTCTGGTTGGCCAGAGTGGGGCTATGAGCAGAAGCTGAACCCCAGCTCAGCGAACCCTCTCCAGAACTCCCGGCATCCAGCCCAAGTGGTGCTGGATGAGTGAGGGAGAACCACAGCTGACAGTGTGTCGTCTCCTGACATGCAAATAGGTCTACCTCTGCACGACCGAATCTTTGCCACAGGAGCTCCACCACCTCGGGGTGAAGCCTCCACTCCCGGGCCTCGGCCCCTGTCTCGACAGGATGTCCGCTCCCTGATTCTGGGACCCAGGAATGTAAGCTGCCCTGAGCGAGAGCAGCTTCCCCTGAGCCCACAGGAGGATCCGATGGGCCAGCTTGCATAGAGGACGTGACCTCAGACCCCCCTGATGATTTATATAAGAAACGACAGACGTGCTGTCCGTACGGACCGACACGTGTTGGCCCCTTAGGTCTGGGAAGAAGTGTATGAGAGCTCGAAACACCGCCATCATTTCCAGCCGATTTATGTGCCAGGAAAGAAGATGGTCCTCCCACAGACCCTGTGCTGAGCGACCACTCATGATCGCTCCCCAACCCGTGAGGGAAGCATCCGTCGTTAGCATTACGCGACGACAAGGAACTCCCAGCACGGGCCCTTGGGACAGGAACCAAGGCTTTTTTCCACATGACCAAGGCACGAAGGCATCGTCGCGTGACCTTGATTGTGCGAAAAGGATTTCCCCTTGGGGAGAACCCCCTGGTCCTGAGCCACCACTGCAAAGGTCTCATGTACAGTAGGCCAAAAGGTATCACGTTGGACGCTGCTGCCATGAGACCTAACAGTCTCTGAAACTGTTTCACAGTGAGTGAAACTGAACCCCAACCTTCTCATATGGGCAAGAACTACATCGAGACTGGTCTCTGGTGTTGTATATGCGATCAGCCCAGTGCCCTAAAACGGAGAACCAGCAGGAAGCAACTGAACTGAACGCTCCTCGATCCTCCTCAGAGGATCGCTGAAGGCGTTTGCGCCTTGAAGCACGCGAGGTGGCAGGGTTAGCAGAGCGCCCTCCTGAGGGCACTGAGGAAAAACGGGCACCGTGAAATGAGGTGAACTCCGTTCCTCCCCAGAGGGGACCACCCTCAGAAGCCTGACACCACTGGCGTCAAGGCTTCTTCGCCGAAGACTTCCAAGAGATGATGACAGTCCTCAGATTTGCCTTCTTCTCCGGAGCCTTCAGCTGCGATCGCCACCCAGACCCCCAACCACCCTGCATATGTGGGGGAGCCCGAGAGGCGACGCTAGCTTTTTGTAGGGCTCTGTGAGAGGAGCTGGTACTCGGCTGAGGCTGCTCCCCAGCATGGATAAGAGCGGCGGGGGAGAATTTTCTGAAATGCCGCCGCTTGCTTCTTTGCCTCCTGAAACCTCTCGATGACAGTGGTGACTGCGTCGCCGAATAGGCCTGAAGGCAAAAGCGGGGCATTTAGGAGAAAACTCTTATCCTTCTCCTTAATTCCTGAGAGGTTCAACCAAAGGTGCCTCTCAGTGGCCACTAGGGCTGCCATAGACCGGCCTACTGATTTGGCTGTCTCCTTCATGGCCCTGAGAGACAGATCTGTGGCACGACGCAGTTCTCGAAGTGCGTCGGCCGAAAAACGGCCGAAAGTCAGGATTATTCCACAACCTCGACACCTCGGTATGGAGGTCGGGAAAAAATGGCAATCCCCAGAGGTTGCGATCTAGATGGTAAAAATCTCTCATCTAAGAGGCTCTTGGATCTTTCCTCTTGTTTCTCGGCTGGCCATGAAATATTTAATTTAGCAACAGCCTGAGTAATAACCTCCATAAGCTCCTCATAAGCATGGGTTTGAGGTGACGAATCCTCCTGATCGATACTCAGAATGTCCACCTCCTCAGAGTCAGACATCTGAAGTACCGGTGCCTCACCCCCGGGGGAAGAAACCACAGCGCGTGCTTCCACCAGAGAAAAGGCACCGGACCTGGCAGGTGAGGGCAGAGAGCCCATTACTAACCCCTCCACCAGATCCATCTGCGAACCCCAAGATCTGAGCCGCCGCTCTGCCTCGGCAGCAGCGGGACCCGAACCTTGAGGAACGCGAGCCGAAGCACCCTCCTCAAAGAGCGCCCGGCAGGAGCGGAGCGTTCTAACATTAAGCTTGTCACAATGCTCACAAGCAACCCCCTCGAGGGAGGGCTCCACTCCCAAGCACATAACGCAGAGCTTGTGTGAATCCCCACTCGTAATAAAGTGAGGGCAGGGAGAAGCACACGGTCTGAAGTGCCATTTGAGTCATATTTTTCTTTCTTTTTGAAATAACGGGACAAACAACAGTAAATATGACAGACAGATGCACAAAGCGCTGCTGAAGACAACAGAAGCTGGCGTTCTGTGTTCTCAGGTATGCTTTATAGTTTCCTGGTCAGTGACGTCACCTGCCTATGACGTTCCGTCACGCTATTGGACAGTTTACACATGTGCTTCACGACGCAATCATGCAGAGGCGTTCCCACCGCGTTCTGACGCAGCGGGAGTTCCCACGAAAGGGAACCACACATGGCACCTCACTACATGGTAAAAAGTAAAAATATTGTTTCTATATCTAGAATGGTTTTATGGTATATAGTCTATAAACACATTTAATATAATACGAATGCACAAAACTGCAAGTTTATGACAAAAAATAGTCTGTAATTTGGACTTTATTACTCATTTAATACGTCTCCATTAAAAATGAAATAAAATTAGATATTAACCTACATTTCTGACAAAATACCACAGTTACAGTTAGGCTCGATGTTTTTCCTGACTTGCATGTTAGTGTTGTTGATTAAGTCAGCACTGTTTCAACTGGCTTTAAACTAAATTACATCAAATCACAGACAGATTTGCAGCTTGTACCAGAGACCTCTACCCGAACTTAAACACTTCTCACTGGCTGTTTAGTGGTCGGTCGTGTGATCGAGACAAGTAAACACATTGGTGAACTTGTGAGTCACGTGCTGCACACTGCGCAAAAGTAGTGCTGTTTCGTTTTGTGTTGTTTCCCTGGCCTAAAATCTAGTACTGCCCCCTGTGACATTGTGAAACTGCACGATTTGTAAATTATGCATGGCGGGCCACGTATAATATATTTTAATAGACAAGCTGCGGGCCACTTGGAATTCATTCCCGGGCCACATTTGGCCCACGGGCTGTAGTTTGGACACCCCTGGTTTAGTCAATAATTCAAGGAGGTTCAGACTTTAAAGCTCTTGTCTTGATTCTAACTTGCACTTGGCCTTATGAAAAAGTATAGTTCTTGTAATTGTCTTGTAATATATTTATAGCATTTGTTACAATAAGGGTATAATTACAGGTAAAAGCAGCCTATACACATAGAAACTGTAGCCACAACATGCCACAGTTGTAATATTAATCTTTAGTGAAAAATCTATTCCTTTAACAGATAATCTATTATAAATTCTACAAGTTAGTCAATTTACCACAATAAATACAATAGAACGTGATACATTCTAGTAAAGGATGTCTTTCTAATTTACAGGGGCGCAGGAGACATTTTCAAAGTGGGGGGGACCAAATTATAAGCAAAAGCCCAGATAGTAAGATATCAGACCACCACTTCAGGCTCACCATCAGACCACCATATATATTAAACTTGCCTGATCATTAACCTCCTAAGCACTGGGACCATTTTGGGGATTTCTTCCTGGATTTGGCGTACCCAAACTGAAAAGCTTTACCTATATAGCTTTTCCCATACTTATATACAGTGTTTAATTACAAAATCTAGGTGTCATTTTAAAGGAAACCCTATGAAGTTAAAGTGATAAAAAAAAAAAATTAAAAAGATAGTATATATTGTATATAGTATACCTAAATAAAAAGTCTCCCCATACCCATTTACAGTGGTATAAATACAATACCACAGTGTTATTTTACAGAAAACCCTTTGAAAATACATATAACACTGCTGAAAGTGATATATATTATAGTATATTTTGTCTGCGCTATAATAAAACAAACAAACAAAAAAAGAGGCGTTTTATGATTTTGATCAGTTTTATTCTTTCAGGAGACACAAGACTCTATTACAATCTAGAACATCCGGATATGTATCATTCCTTATATGTGCATCATTTTTTTTGTCACCTGTGTTGAACATCACCTCAGCATCACCCGTCTGCCTCCTGGAGATGTGATGCCAGCTGCTGCTGCTGCTCACTAATCTTCAATAGAAACTGAAACAAAGAAATTACTGTTTATACACTCAGTTTTTGCACTGTAATAATACCAATTTCACAATATCAAAATGTAGATTTACTGAAATGACAATTCTATTCAAGTTTGCATACTTGCAGACAGCTGTGCAGTGTGCAAGTAGCCTTGCCATATCCCAAATGTATAGTTTTGAAACTTTTTCTTGGTCAAATAATAGTTTATCATATTGGTTGCTGTGCTTTCACATTTGAAAATAATAATAATTCTATCAAAAATGAGTATAAGCATTGTAAATGCAGTAATACAGTTTATACATACCAAATGCAGAGTCCTCTCCTCTCGTACGTCCTCCCCATTGCGTCGCTGGCCGAGGCAATAATCACTTTAGTTTCGCTTTCTAAGATATCTTTCATCGATGCCATAGATGCTTTTCGAAGGTGTGATTATCGAAATCAAACAGTCCATAAATCCTCATGAAAACTCACAAATACTTCAGTCAAGCCAGCTTGTGCGTCAACTGGAACTGAATGTGAGAGATCAGCCTGTGTCAAATTTATCGGTTTCTGAATGGACGGTTGGCTTGATTGACACGCTAACTTTTGGGCATGATTTATATACTATCGACATGTCCTCAGAAAACGTTAGCACGCTTTGATTGATGGTTTGGAGATTGCGTGTTTCTCCGTTCAAGAGCGCATTTCCTGTTCTGCACATCTGCGACAAAACAGTTGATTATTTACGAACGAAAGCTCACAGAAACGTGAAAATGGTCTCATTTGAAAGAAAATACCCTAAGCTAGTTTGATACTGTTTTAGTGTGATACTGACTTAAGCAGCCCTTAACAAAAGTGCGGGGATCAATTTCTGTCATTTTAAAACTGAGGGGGTCCTGGAGCCCCTGTCCCCCGTGTCAACGGTGTGCCTGCTAATTTATGTTGGTGCTGGATGATGTTTTCTCAGCATCGCGAAAGGAACAGCTCGCACAAATCTTATCACACTTTTGGAGCGTATACAGCCATTTGCGCGCCGCACATGCACAATTAAATAAACCGGGCTTCAATCATGTTGCGCAGATAATTGGTCCGATCTGTTCGTACAGGAACTTGGTGCTTATAATAGTTACGAACACGCGATGTATAATTGTCTTGTTCAATAACTGACAATTTATCCCTTACTTCTCAGCATGAGAAATACAAGGTGTGGCATGTGAGCGTGTGAAGTGGTTGAAATGCGTGTGCCTCACAGTGAATGCATGGGACTTGAGAGCCCTGAACACCGTTAACATCCTGTTAACCTTAGCGAGGATGCCGTCGCACTGAAGCTTTGCTTAAATTAGCTCAAAATTTACTGTTAGATGTAATGTAATAACCTTTGCAAACTATAAATCATTAGAAAGATCTAAGACTCAAGCTTCAATTTTTGACCTGTTTTACTCTTAAAATCTTATAGTGACCGTAATTTGTTAATATGCGTCAGGAGTTAAAAATATGAAAAACGTAATCGTTACCTTCTCTTTGAAATATTAGCGTCAGCCACATTCATTGAGAAAAAACTTCTGTATGTTCGTCATGAAAAAACTTGACAAAATAACATCCCTCAGGGCTTTTAGCTTAAAAGCATGCACATTTGGATAAATTTTGATGGATTCTAATATGTGTATGTCAAATTTCTACACAGAGGAGTAATTTTTATTCAATTTTTACCCAAAAAGCGCTGGATACTCTGATGTACTGTGTTTTCAATCCATACTTGCAGCCAGAGGGCGCTCTGTGCACATATTGTCTACAAATGACACGTAGTGAAGGACAGGCATACCATCCCTATTGGTTGTACACTTTTTTCTACCACATCTTTTCCTTCCCTTCGCCTCTCTATTAATGTGCTTTGACACAGAGCTCTGTGAACAGCCAGCCTCTTTTGCAATGACCTTTTGTGTCTTGCCCTCCTTGTGCAAGGTATCAATGGTCGGTTTTTGGACAACTGTCAAGTCAGCAGTCTTCCCCATGATTGTGTAGCCTACAGAACTAGACTGAGACCATTTAAAGGCCTCTGCAGGTGTTTTGAGTTAATTAGCTGATTAGAGTGTGGCACCAGGTGTCTTCAATATTGAACCTTTTCACAATATTCTAATTTTCTGAGATACTGAATTTGGGATTTTCCTTAGTTGTCAGTTATAATCATCAAAATGAAAAGAAATAAACATTTGAAATATATCAGTCTGTGTGTAATGAATGAATATAATATACAAGTTTCACTTTTTGAATGGAATTAGTCAAATAAATCAACTTTTTGATGATATTCTAATTATATGACCAGCACCTGTAACATGCAGATAGACACTTTTGAAGAAAAAAAAAAATGCACGATTGTGACAATATATGTTTTATCTGTGTTCTTCATAGATTATATTTATAATGCAATGCTAATCAAGATAACTTTTCTCATTGTGCAGAATACTATAAAAGAATATATTTTCTGTCTGATTTTTGATCCGAAGCCACATCACAGAAAGTTATTTAAAACAGTCGACTTGTAAGTTTGGAGCAACAACATGGTTTTAATCTTATAAATTGTCATGTTTTGTTGGTGTGCTAAGCTAACATGCTAGCCAGCTCATAGAGATGCACCTGTTCTGAGCAAATGTAATGCAAATAAATCATCAAATTGTAAAGCTCACTGATTTTTTTTTTCTCTCTCTCTCTTTTTTTCTGTTTTTAAGAAGGGCATTAGATACAGTTTCAAAGAAGGTGAAGTGACACGTTTTGTGAAAGAAATGAGGGATTAAATCTACTTGAATAGAACATCGTCAGTAATTACAATAGTGACAAAGAAAAGAATAATTAGAGCCATAACCAGACCGGAGAGGTGTGAATGTGTGCAGGGGAGACTGAAACCGAATGGGGCAATTAGCACCACAAAAAAATATAGACAGTACATTGAATAGGTGCTTAGAAGAGGGCAATAAACATCAGTTAGCATTTTAGAGTCTTTTCAAAATAAAGTCACATGACATGGTCTTGAAAAATTTATAAAAACTCAGAGTTTTAAACTTATCATCTTCAGATTTGAAATATAACATGGTCAGACATGTGGCTTTAGCTGCAGTGCACTTCTAGATTGCTACAAGGCCAACTTCACTTTTAATCCCATAAAGATATTTTATAAAAATAAATCACCAATAACTTGTCAAAACTTTGAAGCTATACAATAAACTGCAAAGTGTCTGCATTCAAATGAGACAATACTTATGCTTTTAGTGCAAAGGGTTCATGAACTCTATCTGTTTTAGTTTGGGTATGTCATTTCTTGGGATTTTCCAAAAGCAGGGGTGCTGGCTAATAGGATGAACACAAAGTCACAGTTGCATTTTGTGTTCTTAGAGTGGACATCACAAATGCCAAAACACCGCTTTGAGTAATCCACAGACTAAACTCTATGGAGACGAGACCATGCTCAGCTTTGAGTAGCTAGCGGCAGGGTTGAGACCAGCTGAGAGAGCAGATAAATTGAGTTATTATCAGGCATGATCAGACAATGGAGTCGAGACCTGGGGCCTGATTTGATGGGCGATGTACGAAAACAATGAGGAAGCCAGGCCTGCCTACTGACGTTCATGACAAACACAAAGGGCTAGGCCTTGGGTACAGCCATCCACTCATGTATGGTCATATACGTGTGTACGTATGAATATGTCTCAGACGGGCATGCTTGCAATTGTGATTCTCCTGCCTGGAGTCGAATGGAGAGGAAGCCGGGTTACTTACCACCGTTCAGTCAAAACATATTAAGACTCTATGCTAAACAGACAGTGAGTCAGCTCTCACGGCACAGTTTCGGGCCTCTGCTGTACGTCCCATCCTCCTGTGTCGTCATCTCACTCCCCGCAAGGCTATGCTTTACCGGGACAGTTATGAGTTCGGAGGCTCCTACAGTGACCTATAAAACTGCATAACAGTGCCTTACAGCAGGGGTCTTCAACAGGGGGCCCCACGACCCCTAGGGGTCTACAGAGATATTGCATGTGGGTCGCAAATTATTGTTTGATTTCAACCTAATATTCATGGAAAATTGAAAAATGGAAATATGCATTACGCAAAAATTTAATTTAAGTTAACTTAAGAAAGAAAGAAAGAATTTCAAATAAAAAAAAAAAAAATAAGTAAATAAAAGAACAATAACAACAATCATAAAAATAATAATAAAAATACTAGGTTTTTAATTTGCACAAATAGCTGCACATTATACAGCTATAAATGTAACTTCAACCTTCAAAATAACATTGTTTTGAAAAAAAATGGCATATGGTGCAAAACATTACTGATTGCGTTTTATAATTTTCTGCCCACACCAAGTTTTGACAAAAACTATGTTAGCTAGCTAGATAATATTACCTTGGTGGCTTGGTTAAATGAAAAGAATTTACAAAAACTATCTTCAATGCATCACAAAAATCTAAATTTTTAACTTCCCAAGCATTAAAGGATAAATAACAAATGTAATATATAGAGACAACAGAGCACTGACTATATGTATGGAATCCCAAGCCTACCAAAATTAAATACATAAATAAATATACAAAGAAATGTAAAAAAGTAAAAAATAAATAAATAAATATATAAATAAATAAACATAGAAAAGCAAAAATAAATAATTATTTATACATTTTTCTCCTTATTTATGTATATATTTACATTTATTCATTTCAATTTTTATATTTCCACATTTATTTATTCATTTATGTATTTATTTCCATATTTGTTCATTTCCACATTTATTCATTTCTACATTTCTTTATTTCTACATTTATGTATTTTTACATTTCTTTAGGGTCCGTAGGGTAATGAGGAGGGCGTGGCATAGCAATAGCAATCGACATAGCAATCGAGCTCAGAGTTGGCGAGAGCGATGCGTTGAGGCCACAGTGACACCTTGTGGTGTGCCCGAAATAGTGTAGCCTACTGACATTGATACTGGGATGAATGATATGGATGGGTAGTATGGCCAAAATCTTATATCACGGGTTAAGTAATATCACCCTAACTGTACTATGTGACATGGATAGGCTACTCTTTATTCCAGACATGGTCGTAGAACATCATCTGGTATGGATTTGTAAAATGTCCTGCGCTGGCAAACATGAACAGCAACTTCTTTAGCAGATCTGATAACAGGGAATCTGAAATGGAAGCGCTTGTTATTTTCCATTATCAATCATTTAAATGAATGGGCTTGTGTTTGATTGAGATTCGGACACCAGTCAGAACACGGAAGGGATCGAACCAGCGCACATATAGGCTATAGTGAAGTCGACGCAAACAAAAAACGTTAAGATCATATTCAGGGCTCGTCTGATTTTTTGTAAATAGTAAACTTTATTAGTATTACGTTTAGTGAGTTTTGTTTTTTAGAATCACTGTCTTAGTACATTAAGCCGAATCTCAATCAAACGCAAGCCCATTCATTCAAATGATTATTAATAGAAAATAACAAGCGCTTCCATTTCAGAGTCCCTGTTATCAGATCTGCTGAAGATGTTACTGTTCATGTTTACCAGCGCAGGACATTTTACAAAACCAGACCAGACAATGTTCTACGGCCGTGTCCAGAATAAAGAATAGCCTATGTATGTCACACAGTACAGTTAGAGTGGTATTACTTAACCCGTGATATAAGATTTTGGCCATACTACCCATCCATATCATTCATCCCAGTATCAATGTCAGTAGGCTACACTATTTCGGGCACACCACAAGGTGTCACTGTGGCCTCAACGCATCGCTCTCGCCTACTGTGAGCTCGATTGCTATGTCTGAGGTAAACCTGAGGTA